>JZKD02S0918890.1:16627-39657 GCA_000966675.3 Picea glauca | reverse complement strand
CCAAGTTGGCATATAGCTTGTGTTTCCACAGAGTGTGCAAAACCTGTTGAATATGATGCAAGTGTTCTTCACAAGTCTTGTTGTAGATGAGGATGTCATCTAGATACACCACTACGAAATAATTAGTGAAAGGCCACTGTTGTAGGAAAATCTCCCTGTGGACAGGTAGATTGCCTCAAAGAGCTAGACCCTTAACTCTAAGACAGAAAGTGCTTAACGTGGACACTGACTTCCTTTCAAATCTATACAAACTAATGCATGAGGAGGAAGGAGAACAAAAGTACCTTTTTATCGACGTTTTTCCCTGCACGCTCCGAGTTGAGCTCCAATCTTTCGCTCCTCGATGAGCCCTGTAGACAAAACAACAGTACGACCACTTCCTACTCTATTGATATTAGCTTGAAAATAGATTTATCTATCAACGGTAAGTTTATGTAAGATCAGACACAAACTAGAAAGAAACAGGCCAAGCGTGTCATATTAATGAGAACAATGACAACAGTAACTTACAACCGTAGATGCGAATGCGACAGCTTGTCAAGTCCCATTTGTCTAACCCTTGATCAAAATATCCACGATCTGAATGATAGCAGCTTCATTGATAACTCTCCTTTAGTTCACTGTGTGTTTCCTATGAGATCATAGGTTTCATGCTAGCAATTCTTCCCCCTTTTCACCATCATAGAGCCTGCTTATATAGGTTAAGAAAGGCTTAACCTCTTGAGGTATCTTTAGGGTAGGTTGAGGAATTCCCTCCTTAGATCAGGGATCTTCTGATTGAACCAATAATTTGAATGCAACTGCCTTCCAAACTTGAAAGATCCTCCCCTTATTCTCCTCAACGGGCCAACCACTGCCCAGATTAGACAACACTCCCTCAAAATGGGCATCAAGGCACTATAGCGCTCCCTAGGAGGCTCAAGGGGAGCACCAACGCTCCAGAGATGGGTAGCGCTGCTTCAGAGGGGTAGTTTAGTGCTATAACGCCCCCTAAGACCTTATAGGGGAGCACCAGTGCTCCTAAGGCTGATGTAGAGGAGTGCTCTCCTTCAAAACCCTAGTTTAAGAGCTCCTTTTAGGTGGCAAGAGATTCTTGACTTCAGTTAACCATCTTTATTCCTTCAACTCAAGTGTATGAGGTATTCTAAGTGTCTCCTTGGTGCCATCATCATGGCAATATGCTTTGTTTGATGTTTGCGACACTTGTGAACAACATGCGACACTTGCGACAGTTGTGAGGAGCATGCGACACTTACGACAATTGAGAGGAACATGCGACACTCATCAAATCGAGTAATATTGAGGTGTAACAGCCACAAGATATCGTCCATCATCCTCATGAAAGTTGTTGGGGCATTTTTTAAACCAAAGCGAATGACCAGCCATTCGAAAAGACCTTCTTTTGAATTGAAGGAAATCTTCCATACATCTATCTTCTCTATTGGGATCTGATGATAGACATACTTCAGATCAATCTTACTGAAGTATTCCCCCCCTCTAATATGATCAAGGATATTGTCGATTTGGGGAATTAGGTATCGGTTCCTGAATGTGATTTTATTTAGGGCTCGTAATCAATGCAGAGTCATCATGTCCCATCTTTCTTCTGCACCATCACGATTGGGATTCCACAAGGTGATGAGATGAGTAAATTGTTTCCCTTGTGGAGTAGTTCTTGGATATGATGTTTGATCTCCTCATTTTCTAACAGAGAGTGGCGATAGATTGGCCCATTGGGTAGCGATGTGTCATGGATCATATCGATGGGATGCTTGACCTGACAGTGTAGAGGTACCCCAATCGATGATGAGAAGATATCTTTGTATTCTTCCATGACCTTATCCACTTGCTTCTGCTACGTGGAGAGGTTGGCTACATAGGCCATGGATGTGGATGCAACCTTTCACTCACTTTGAGAGTGAATCATGAAGAAGACAAAATTCTCGGTCTGAGAAATGACATTCCTACATTGCTTGGAAGAGATCAAGGAAATAACACTAGGTGGGACTTCCTCAGGTATCCTGTAAAATTTCTAGTTCAAAGTAATAATAACATTATGAGGCCTAGACTCATATAAATCATGACATTTCCATAAATAATTTTTTCCCAAAAGAATATCACAAACTTCAAGGGGAGAAACATCACAAAATACCTCATCTTTGAATGGCTTGATGTCGTATGAAAGGCGACGATGTTGGCTGACATGAAGATCACTTCCTTGGTGGAGACATCCGATGGTGTAGGGTTGCGAGTGTGGAATTATTTGTAGGGATAGTCGCTTGACAACCTCTACTGTGATGAGGTTCTTATGGTTACCGCTATCAATGATGAAGTGCAGTGGATTTCCTTTCACCCACATCTGTGAATGAAAGAGGCGCTCACCTTCCTCTACCTCATTAGGTTCACTAGGCTATATCTTGGTGGTAGCAACGGTGGCACTGGGTTTCGCGTCAATGATATGTCTCCCCTTCTCTGGTTGTGAATCAAATTCAGAACCCACATCTGATTTAGAGGTTGTCACCTCAGATTGACTGCTTTGAGCAGAAATCAACAGTGTTATGCCAGGGAATCTTATGGAAGTCGCACCACTTCCCGTATCTTTCTTCATCTTTCCATTGTCCTTCTTTGTTTGCGGCTTGGACTGGTCGTCCTAAGGTTTCCCATATTTTATTTTTCCTTTATTCTATGAGTTGGGGATTCCATTGCCTTGCTTCTACTGTGAGGGGTTCCCAGACCCAAACTGTCGTGTCCTTTTCTAAAGCTTCTGCTTGATTTTGAAGGCATATTGATAGGTCGTGCCCAAGGATGAGATGTCAAAAAAATCCATTTCTGTATGGATGTGTCCATGCAGACCGTCGTTGTACTTGAGCACCATATGTCTCTCATAATATTTGATACCTAGCTTGGTGTGCAAGGTATGGAAGACATTCGTGAACTCTGACACTATTTGGTCTCTTTCTTACCGCAATGTGGTCCATCTTGTGTACAATTCGTCATAACTTCCAACAGGGTAGTATTGTTCCTTAATAGAATCCATGAAGGAACCGAAAGTGGGTGCAACTACAAATAATGTGGATCCTTCTATTTCCTTTTTCTCACAGAAAGTCTCCCACCAATATTTGACATGGGGGACAGCCTTGAGGAGTGGAAATGTAATATTTTCTCTATCGAAAATGTTGTGGATAGAAAAATACCCTTCTAAAATTTTTAACCATTTATATATGGAACTCGCATCTATTTGACCTTCAAATATAGGAATATAAAAATCGATCTATACCTTGAAGGGGGCGATGCATCTGCTTGAGGTGGATGCGTCGCTTGTCGGTAGTCGTCGAAGGATTTGTGCCAAGATGTCCATCATCTCATTCCTCTGTCACTCGAGGGCCTCCTCGAGCAACATTTTGAAAGGATCTCTTGTCCCATCGTCTTTATTTTCTCTCATCATGGATGTTTTCTTGGGCATGCGAGAGAAGTTTTCCTCTAGAGAAACAAGCTCAAGACCCAACTCTCTATACCCTGACCTCGTCGGGGACATGCACTAAAAAAAATGACTAGGAGAAGACCGCTATGATACCAGTGATCCGGATTTATGAGCGAAATGAAATGAAAACACATATTTATAATGTTAATGCATAGACACAGTGAATAGTAATAGAGATACAGTAAAACTTGGCTTCTATTAAATAAGAAATATGTTGAAACTGTAAACTACAGACTGAAAACAAGCTTGCTATAATGGTGTCAACTTATCTCTGAGAAGAGATGTGATGGCTACGCTCATTCACAATAAGATGAGTACAATGAGGCTCTAAAGGAATTTTTACAATAAGCAGGAATTCCAAAACCCTAGACATCCAAAAACCTAACCCTAGGAGATGAAGCGCCAAAAGTCATGTGGGCCCTGTTGGGGTAAGTTAGTACATCAACTTCCCAGGGTCGTAGGTCGTAACTTTTGCATACGATATCCATTTAGGGTACACAATAGCTCGTTGAAAAATTATCGATGAGGAGATTCATTTTGGGGGCTCAATCGGATTCTTTGACTATCATTGAAGTGATAGATCGTGAAAAAACAAAGTTTGGTCCCTCAAAATGGCCCTGGAAGTTCAAGACCTGAAACTACTAAAAATAGTAAATTGTCAAAAGAATGTTTTGAGCTAGTTGGACTGGGTGGGTGACCATCGATATCGTCTTGGATCAACCCACTTATTCCAACTGGCTCATCTTGGTAGTTTTTCAGTTTGGTAGTTTTGTTTCTAGTTTTCGGGTCTTGAACTTTCGGGGTCGTTTTGAGGCCCTAAACAATGTTTTTAGGGATATCCATAGTAAAAATTTAGATTGAGTTGGATTTTGACGACATAATGTGTAGTAACCAGATACACCTTTCCAACGGGCTATCGTGCACCTAAAATGGATATCGTATGCAAAAGTTACGACCCCGAGAAGTTGATGTACTAACTTACCCCAATAGGGCCCACATGACTTTTGGTGCTTCATCTCCTAGGGTTAGGGTTTTGGAATTCATGTTTATTGTAAAAATGATTTTAGAGCCTCATTGTAATCATCTTCTTGCGAATGAGCATAGCCATCACATCTCTTCTCATAGATAATCCACCACCATTCTAGCAAGCTTGTTTTCAGTCTGCATTTTACAGTTTCAACTTATTTCTTTATTGAATAGAAGACAGTTTTACTATATATCTGTTATTGTTCCTTGTGTCTCTTTGTTAATAATAATAATAATAATAATATGTGTTCATTTCATTCTGCTCCTAAAATCTGGATCAAGAAACCTTAACACTTACCTTATAAATAAATGCCACTAATTGGTTGCGTGCGAAGGATGTTCATCCCAACCTCCCAACCGTAGGATCTGTTGCTCTAGTTCTCTCAATAGTATGCCACCTCTAAGCTAGGGTTGAGATTCCATAAGGACAGATGACTCTTATGACTGACTAAACTCCCTCACACATCCCAATACCCAACAAATGATAACGCACATACTCCTACATATTTTTCCAACTCTCTTCCCCATCCTGCACCACCCCAAGGATGGAATCCTCTTATTCACCTTTTAGTCTCGTAGGGAATTCTCACCCCCTCCAGGGCTCCAATGCAATATTTCCATGAATCTCAATGTTGGAGGCTCAAGAAAATCTAGCTATCTATGAAGTCTCAATCACAACAATCCCATGCTAATGCCTACATGAAATTTCATATCAGATATATATGTGACAACCATATTCAGTCTTCCATCGAGCATAAAATTCTAATTCAGTATAGGTTAATGGTTAACTCCACACATGACCAGAGAGTGAATAGAATCCCAAAAATAAACAAGTAGAATGATGAAAGGATTCCCCAAACCTAGTGAATTAATATGCATGTGCTAAACTTTGTTAAAATTTTGGTATGCTCATTTAACCATAAACAATGTCACATCATTGTCACCCAACCATAGGCATTCAATTCCACCCCTGAGCACACTAACATTTTCTTAGATAGAATGATTCTGGAAAGTCCACACTAGAACCAACAAATAAACCCTAACCAGAAACACCACTTTTGTAGCAACAACACAATACCAAGAAAAAGTACCTCTACTAATAGAAGTGTACCTTTACCAAGAGAAGCACATGAGAGATACCAGAAATACTGAAATTACACCATGAAAAATGTTGTACCACTCTCTCTAGACTTGTGCCTCCTTCGGTTGCAACTGCAACTACTAATCCTTGGACTTGCGCCCTCCTTTTGTTAAGTGAGTGTGTGTGAGTGTACAAATGAGATAAGGCATCACCTTATTTATACTTATTCTACCAGTGAAATTTTCCCACAGGTCCAACCTATCTTTTCTGGAAAATATAATTTATTTGACTTTTTCTCGTAGGGATGACTTCTCTTTCTAGGGTTTTCTATTTCTTTATTATTATTCTCCTTGGGTTGACTTCTCTTCTAGGGTTTCCACACATATTTTTAATGGTTCCTTACTTCTATAATATTCTATTCTAAGTACAAAGTTTACACTTGGAGGTTAATACCTCCCACAGCTACCAAAACATCAACACTCCATCTTAGCAAGGGAGGTATTAACTAAGATGTTCTTCATGTAATGGTCTCAAACACATCCATCCATCTCACATGGAATGGAAAAGACTCACATGGTCTTGCAGACTAGTCTACAGGTATCATAACCATAGCCACACAAGATATCTCATGATCAAAGAGATCATGTCACAAGAAGCATGGCCAAACATGCCATCTCATGATCAAACAAATCATGTAACAAGTAGCACCATCATAGACACACATGTTTTTTCATAGTCACACACACAGACTATATGATGGTCATGTCATAGTCATGCATTTGGGGTCTCATCATCCTTCTGGTATTTATGTCATTATGGGGCTTTAACTCGCTATCTCACACAGAATATGGCATCTAGTTCATACATAACTAGTAACATGTGTACCAGACTATTTCACTGGAGTAGCAATATCTCAGCGTACCAAACTATTTCACTGGAGTAGTTATGCGTACCAGACTATCTCACTGGAGTATAAATATCTCAGCGTACCATACTATTTCACTGGAGTATCTATGCATACCAAACTATTTCATTGGAGTAGCAATATCTCAATGTACCAGAATATTTCACTAGAGTAGATATGCGTACCAAACTATTTCACTAGAGTAGCAATATCTCAGTGTACCAGAATATTTCATTGGAGTAGCTATGCATACCAGACTATTTCACTGGAGTAGCAATATCTCATCGTACCATACTATTTCATTGGAGTAGCTATGTGTACCAGACTATATCACTGGAGTAGAAATATCTCATCGTACCAGACTATTTCATTGGAGTAGTTATGCATACCAGACTATTTCATTGGAGTAGCAATATTTCGGCGTACCAGACTATTTCACTGGAGTAGCTATGTGTACCAAACTATTTCACTGGAGTAGCAATATCTCAGTGTACCAGAATATTTCACTGGAGTAGCTATGTGTACCAGATGATTTCACTGAAGTAGAAATATCTTAGCTTACCAGACTATTTCACTGGAGTAGCTATGCATACCAAACTATTTCACTGGAGTATCTACGTACCATACTATTTCATTGGAGTACCATACCTACGTACCAAACTATTTCATTGGAGTAGAAGACATCCAACACACTAGGTTGGCCCTCTAGTTGTCCCAGAGGCACGCCCTCCCCGAAGGATCTATGTGAAGCCTACAACCACACAAACCGGTTGGGCCTCCATAGCTAGGAAAACATGCTCTCCGCGAAGGATATGCGTACACATCATCCTGACTGGTGCCACAGTCAGTTCCCAGGCATGAAAACCTATTGTCCACACTATACCATGTTGCTATCTAGAGTCACATATGTAACTCATCACTCCCTCTTACTAGAGAAGTCATTCTAGACCACACCAAGCTTATCTTTGAAGTACACAAACTTCACTCTCAACAGAGGATTAGTCAACACATCTTCTATATGCTCATCTGTAGAGACATACTAGAGCTTCACTACTTCATTCTACACCATATATTTGATATAGTGATACATGGTGGTGTCCACTGTCTCTAAAGAAGTATCACACAACAATTTCAGATTCGTCACCATCAGAGTAGGCATGGCCTTACAATCCATCATCCCAAATCTCTTCATGATCTCTACTGCATAATTTCCTTGATTAAGGAAAATCCCATCTGGTCTCTGTCATACCTCCAGACCCAAGAAATAATGCATCATACCCAAGTCTTCCATCTCAAACTCTGATGCAAGCTTTCTCTTGCACTCAACAATGAGCTTCTTGTTCCCTGTTAGAAACAGGTCATCCACATATAATAGTAATATTATTGGTTCACCACCCACAACCTTGTAGTAAAGTTTTGAATCTTCTTTACTCTTGATAAATCCCATGTTCATCATGAAACTGTCTGATCTTGCATATCATGCCTTGAGTGCCTGCTTAGGCCTATACAAAGCTTTCTTCAATATGTAGACATGAGACTCTGTTAGGGTCCTAACCCGCACATAGGAAGAACAATATATTCATATGTAATAAAGGTCAATATTAATAAGGCCTTGCAATAAAATAAAATAAGTCGAATGTAAGAAGACCTAATAGAAGCTTCCACTTCTAGAAGGATCTTCCTCTAGCTGCTTCTTTTGATAGACATATTTAGTATAAATAGGAGTCGAGGGTATGCGAACCCTAGCTTGGATATTATTGTAATAGAGATATTCTCAATTGGAGGTTGCCCCCTCGAAGAGGCCCGTGAACATTGCTTTCAGAATCAAAGTGCTATTTTTTTTGTTATTCTTATATCATTTCAGTGCTATTGTGGTGATTGTTCTGGTTATATTGATGTTATTCTACCATTTCTACCATTTTATTTCTATTCTGCATACTTTTTATATCTGGTATATTACAAGTGGTATCAGAGCACTTTCCTCGGCAGAAAGTGTGGTTTAAATTTTTTTTTTAGGGTGGAGACGTATTCAGGCATCTTTAAGCCACAGAGATCTGTCGTTATGTGCATAAACCAGCATTTGAGGGATTCATACACACAAGAAATAAAAGTGGTACTTAAGCGCACATCTGTTGGCCACGCTTGTAACCCCTGTTGGTACCCCTTCGAGTGGTAGCGCATCAGAAAACACCTGTGTACGGATCAGCCTAGATTACCTGAAGCCCTCTTTAGATAAACTGATCAACCGCCTGACTGCTATAGTGCCACCGAGAACAACACTTGGGAATATACTCTCTAGTACCTGGGTAGTCGGGTAGTACAACTAAGGGTAAGGTCTATCCTCCATAGTTAGTGCCCTGAGATATTGGGCCGAGTACTACTGTTGGACCCCGCATGTATATCAGAGAGCTATAGCACAGGACAAACCATTGTTTGTAGAATCCTTGAATACCTAACCCTTGGGGACATAAACATAAACAAATTAAAACATACAAGATCTATTGTCGCACAACTATGTTCGGGTTGCCAAGTCACTACACATTTCTTCCGGGTTAAGCATTTGGGCATTTCATCACTGTAGTATTCTTCAGACCAGAGTATAACTCCGCAGGTGTAAAAAAAAAAAAAAGTCTGGAAATTTTTTCACCATTATTTGAGACCTATTCCATTGGATTTATCTCTTCACCTTTATCACATTCATACGTATCATTTTTCAGCAAAATTTTTGACCCCATCTGCCCCTTTTCGGTTCCCTCGTCCTCATGGCCTATACCCGTAGCCAAGACTTGGAAGCTCGCTTCAATACCTTGCAATCTAGTCTCACCAAGACCCAAAAAGAAGTGAAACAACTCAGTGCCAATGTTGTCGCCATCAATACCACCATGCAGTCCTCAATGGAGGAAATCAAGCAAGACCTGACCAGCCAACTTGAATCTGTCTTTTCGTCACTCTGCACCAAGCTTCATATCCCTACAAATAACCCTTCCTCTGACTCACCTCCACATACTAAAGGTGAACATTCCTCTCATTCCCATAACTTTTAGCACCATCACTTTCAATGTGACCTACGCCTTCCGCGGGTGGATGTGACCAAATTTGATGGCTCGGACCCCACTGGTTAGGTAACCAAAATGGAACATTGTTTCTCTTTATACGACATTACAGATGACTTGGACAAACTCCGGTATGGTGTTCTCCATCTAGATCAAGAACATTGGCAATGGTGGAAATGGAGAAAAACTTCTCGTCGAGGGTATATTGCTTGGACACACTTTGTGGCAGAGCTTTATGAACGCTTTGACACTGACATCAACCATTTGGGTCGTTTGACAAAGTTGAAACAATTAGGAATAGTGGAAGACTTTATAGCTACCTTTGAGTGCCTGGATTTTCGGACAAAGGGCATGTTTGATGCCTTTTTCTGAGAGTGTTTTATCAATGGCCTCAAGGATGAGATTTGGGCCCATCTCCTCATGGCTCGGCCTCAGAGTTGGGTGGAGACTACTAAAAAAGATAAAGAAGCACAACAGGTTGTATCTTCTCAAAACCAAAAACCCTCCTTTATCCCTTGCCCTAAACCAATAAATCCCACTACTCCGTCTGCTCCACTAAAGATCCAAAAATTGACCAGGGATGAAATGGTTGAATGCCAACTCAAAGGCCTTTGTTATAATTGTGATGATAAATATTTCCCGGGCCACAAGTGTAAGGAACAAAATCTTTTTATGTCCATCTCCGAGGATATTTCGGAAGAGGATGTTGAAACTCCCCTTGTATCTGAGTCACCTGAAACCACTAACATAACCCCTCCCTCAGACCCTCCCGAAGTAGAACCGTTGATTTCCCTCAATGCTCTCACTAGCTTCTCCACTCCCCAAACCCTCAAGCTAATCGGTTACATCAAGCATCAGAAGGTCATCATTCTGGTTGATAGTGGAAGCACCCATAATTTTATTCATCGCCGCGTTGCCCAAGAAACTCATTGCTACATCCATGCCGTCAATAATTTCCAAATCATGATTGCTAATGGTGGTTCCATAAAATGTGGAGGGCGTTGTGAAAATGTGTGTCTCCAAATTGGTGACTACCACCTGAAATATCATATGTTTTCTATCGACATGGGCGGTTGTGACATTGTGTTAGGTGCAGACTAGATATGGACTTTGGGTCCCATTCTCATAGATTTTAATGAATTAACCATGCGATTCGACCAAGAGGGCCACCAATATAAATTCCAAGGCATCATCTCCAGTTCACCTAAGATCATTAGTTCCCATCGCATGGAAAAGCTGCTCAAAAAAGGTCATTCTTGTGTTATTGCCCAACTCCATGCCATACAAGCAACAGAGACACCATCGGTGTCGCAAGACCTCCAAACCATCCTTTCTAAACATCAAGTGGTCTTTTCCACTCCCCAAGGACTCCCTTGTTCCCATGGTGTTCATGATCATTCCATTCCCCTTGTACCTAGAAGCCTTCTTCCCAATATCCATCCGTATAGTCACCCCTTTTCCCAAAAAATGAAATTGACAAAATGGTCCAGGAACTCCTTAATGCATGTGTTATCCGCCCTAGTATGAGCCCCTACTCTTCTACTATGGTCATGGTCATGAAGAAAGAAGGTTCTTGGCGAATGTGTCCTGACTTCTGTGCCCTCAAAAAACTTACCATGAAAGACAAATTTCCCATTCTTGTCATTGATGACCTCCTGGATGAATTGAGTGGCACCCAATTCTTTACTAAACTTGATCTTCATTTGGGCTACCACTATATACGTATGAAAGAGGCAGACATTCCCAAGACTACCTTTAGAACTCATGAGGGCCACTATGAGTTTTTGGTCATACCCTTTGGCTTGTGTAATGCCCCCTCCACCTTCCAAACCCTCATGAATCACGTCTTCCATCCTTTTCTCCGTCATTTTGTCTTAGTTTTCTTTGATGATATCCTCATCTATAGAAAAACTTGGACATACCATCTTTCTCATGTGGATCGATTTCTCCATCTACTCTCTCAGCACCAACGTTTCCTGAAACAGTCTAAATGTGCTTTTGGCACCTCAGAAGTAGAATACTTGGGTCATCTGGTTGGAAAGGATGGTGTCAGGGTGGATCCTAAAACGATTGAAGCTATGCAAGACTTGCCTCACCCAAAGATTCTCAAAAGATTGCGTGGATTTCTGGGCTTAACAGGGTATTATATCAAGTTTGTTAAGAATTATGGAAAGATTGCAACACCTCTCACTGCTCTCCTAAAAAAGAACTCTTTCACTTAGACTCTAGCCGTTGCTCAAGCTTATCAAACCTTGAAGATGGCCATGTGCACCACTCTAGTCCTGGCCCTTCCTGATTTCACAAAGACCTTTGTGTTGGAATGTGATGCCTAAAGTAAAGGAATTGGTGTTGTCCTTATGCAAGAGGGTCGACCTTTGGCTTTTACCAGCAAGAAACTATCTGAAAGAAATCTAGGCAAATCAAGCTATGAAAAGGAAATGTTGGCTATTATGCATGTTGTTGATCTGTGACGTCCTTATCTATTGGGGCAACATTTCCAAATTAAGACAGACCATCAAAGCCTCAAGTATTTTCTGGAACAACACATTTCCTCCCCGAAGAAACAAAAATGGGAAACATAGCTCTTTGGATATGATTATGAGATCGTTTACAAGAAAGGAAAAGACAATGTGGTTGCGGATGCACTTTTCCAAAAATATGAAGATGAAGGATCCCTTTTTTCTCTATCCTTCATTGTACCAGATTGGCTCCAAGACGTTTGCCAGGAATGGCTACAAGATCCCAAAAGTTCGCATTTGAGCCAACAATTGCAGTCCAATGCTCCAGCTTCCCCAGGGTACTCTTGGCTCCATGATGAGATTTGATACAAAGGCCATTTGTATTTAAGTAAACAATCAAAGCTTAAATCCATGTTACTTTCTGAGCTTCATGCTACACCCACAACGGGGCACTCTGGGTTCACCAAAACCTATGACAGGGTCAAACGTTCTTTTTTCTGGGATGGTATGAAATGTGACATTTGTAATTTTGTCGTTGAATGTGATGTGTGTCAACGCAACAAGGGAGAAACAGTTAAATCTCTGGGCACACTACAAATTCTTTCGATTCCACCTGCTATTTGAAAGGATGTCTCTATGGATTTTATTACCGGCTTACTCAAATCGGGAAATAAATCAGTCATCATGGTGGTTGTTGATTTCCTTTCCAAGTATGCTCATTTATGCACTCTTCAACACTCGTTTACAGCATCCACGATGGCTCAAATTTTCATGGATCAAGTCTTCAAGCTTCATGGCATGCCACACTATATTGTTTCTGATCGTGACCCAAGTTTCACAAGCAATTTTTGGCAAGAACTGTTCAAGCTACAAGGCACCCAATTGCATCTCAGCACAACTTATCATCCCTAGACTGATGGTCAAACAGAAATTGTCAACAAGTGTTTGGAAACATATTTGAGGTGTTTTTTCTTGGAAAAGCAAAATCAATGGGCTCAATGGTTACCCCTAGCTAAATGGTGGTACAACACTTCATACCATACAACTACACGAATGACTCCTTTTGAAGAGGTATATGGAAATAAGCCACCTTCAGTTCTCTCCTACTTACCTGGGGTCTTGAAGGTCCAGGCGGTTGACCAAACATTTACAGTTCGAGAGTCTATTCTCCGTGCCCTCAAAGAGAATTTGGTCATGGCACAGAATTGCATGAAGAAAAAAGCAGATCAAGGTCGCTCTGAACGAAAATTTGCAGAAGGGATCAGGTGTTTCTTCGACTGCAACCTTACAAGCAAAATTCCCTCAAGGCCGAGCATTGTCAGAAGCTAGCGCCCAAATTTTATGGTGCTTATACCATTCTCAAGCGTGTGGGACAATTAGTCTATCAATTAGCTTTGCCCAGTCATTCGAAGCTACATCCTGTTTTTCATGTTTCATGCTTAAAGAAGGTGATTGGAACTAAGTGCCAAATTCAAACCAACCTTCCCAAGTTAGCTGAAGAATGATCCATTTGGCTACAACCACAAGTAGTTTTGGACCAGCGTGAGCGTCACCTGCGTCAGAGAACCATCAAGGAAGTGTTAGTCCAGTGGAAAGATACAACTCCAGCAGATGCCACTTGGGAACCAACTACCATTCTGTAGCAATTTCCACATCTCAAGCCTTGAGGACAAGGCCATTTTTAAGGGGGAGGACATATTAGGGTCCTAACCCACACATAGGTAGAACAATATATTCGTATGTAATAAAGGTCAATATTAATAAGGCCTTGCAATAAAATAGAATAAGTCGAATGTAAGAAGACCTAATAGAAGCTTCCGCTTATAGAAGGATCTTCCTCTAGATGATTCTTTTGATAGACATATTTAGTATAAATAGGAGTCGAGGGTATGAGAACCCTAGCTTGGATATTATTGTAATATATCTCTTCTTAACTGGAGGTTTCCCCGTCGAAGAGGCCCGTGAACATTGCTTTTAGAATCAAAGTGTTATTTATGTTGTTATTCTTATATCATTTCAGTGCTATTGTGGTGATTGTTATGGTTCTATTGTTGTTATTCTGCCATTTCTAGCATTTTATTTCTATTCTACATACTTTTTATATCTGGTATATTACATACTCCTTCTCATGTATCTATGTACACTTCTTCTGACTACTAGAGAAAGTGTCTTGTCATAATATTCTCCCTCTTGCTGAGAGAATATTCTGGCCACAAATCAGGCTTTGTACATCTCTATATTTTCTTTAGCAACATGTTTGATCTTGTAGATCAATTAAATTCAATTTGGAAGTCATCATTGAATTCCCTTCTGGTCTCAAGGAAAATATCCATATCCCAATCCTTCTAACTAGCTTCCTCATTTGTCACTGAAGAAAAAGAATATTCCTAGGAGGTATCATATCCCCTTGAAGCCTCTAAAGCTTCGATATAGCCTCCTCAACTCATGGAACCTATTTGTCAATCCTATAATATGTCTCTCTCTCCCATCTAAAACTGAGGAGGAATACTTTTTGAATGAAAGTATCTAGGCCAATGACTCTCTCTTAGATCAGGCTCACTCTTAGTCTCCATGATCCTTCTGAAGCTTGACTCCCTCTGAGTCTACATAATATTCGAAGCCATCTGCTCCCTTTGTATGTGATGATTTCCTCTCAAGCCTCTTATGAATGATATTGGGGAGGATGCTACTCACTACTAGATTGTGAAGGTTGACTCCCTCTGAACTCTAGCTCCTTGTGAGATGGTACTTTTTGTGGTCGCTTGCCTCACCACCGGTGGAGCCATCTTCTCCTCATTATATGGCTTATCAATGCTATATGTATTTTCATCCTGCAAAGTGTCATGAGACCATGTTGGTCTCTTCCTATTTAATGCAACGATTATGGGTAGGCCCTTCTGGATCTACTAACTCTTCTTGATGATCGAAAGAGTGATCAACTGCACTAGAGGGATTTGTTCGGTCATGTTTGGAGCCTTCTGCTCCTTACAATCAATCTACATATGAGATACTTTGTATCTCACAAAAGTACCTTTCTTCATCCTATTTTTCTTCGGTACATGGCTGTATACAGTCGAGTATACAACTTCTTATATGTGTAGTATGATCCATGTCTCAAACTAGATACCATCTAATATGTTTCCTCCTACAACCATCAATATAGCTTCCCTAAGAGTTATCACTTGTGACCTTCCTGGAACAAGATCAACAACAAGGGAAAACAATAGAGAAAAATAATACTCTTATAATAATAATAATAAAAACAATAATGAGAACAATCATCATAGTAGCTCTTTCTTAGAGCTATCACTTGTGACCTTCCTGAAAGAAGAGAAAAAAAATAAAATACAATAATAAGAAATAGGAACAACACTCTTCTAGTGTTGTGACCAATCATTCCTCCATGGTAACATGTCTGGAACAAGAAAAACAAGAGAAAAAACATTTCTAATATAATAGTATTTTCATAAGAACATATCTATGTTAACAAGAATAAAAGACAATTTTATGGTAATCAACATATCATTACCAAAGTGACTTGCCTAGATGAAAAACAAGAAGTATCTCCTAGAGGAGATGTTAGTTCATGTTGCAAACAAGTACAATAAATATTATATCAATAGTACTCACATGCTACCAAGTATTCATTGTATCTAGCAGTAATATAACCTTTCAAGGATTGTTGTCACAACTATAGTGTTTACTTGTAATGTGGCAATTATCAAACTTGATATGTGAAAATTGGAAACTTATCAATTTAACAATCAAACCTAGAACCTAGAGTCTTGTCTTCAAGAATGAGTGTTGTTGCTTTTCTTCCAAGTATCCTTCACTCAAGATGACAAGTATTCTCTCCAACCCTTCCCCTGTACTAAGACAATATGCTTTCTTGACAAAAATCTGAATTAGGGAATATAATGCAAGTAAACTCGAAAATCTCAACCTTAATCAATCTAATAATTTGACTAGAGTCAGCTTATAACTTTAACTTTGACCAAAGGTTAGTATGATAATCATAACTTCAGTGGATCAAAATAAAACTAGATGCTCATAAGATCATAGTAATTCCATCATAACTAGACGCATATCAAAACAATCAAACCTGGAGTGCATTGTTCCTCTGAATGTGTTGGATCTAAGATCCCTCTAGATCTACAATTGTTTCTTGGAAAAAATATCCATTCTCCCGTAAATACCCTTAAGATAATGATACATTTTAAACACATACAAGTACATACCTCCGGCATGAGCGACAAATAGAGACAAGCAACGACGAATCCTAATACTTCAACGTGCTACAATTTGCAATCTGAAGGTAGCTGGAGATGTGCAAGAGTAAGGTGCACTAGGACAACCAAAACTTAGGCCCAACGTTTCATAGAAAATTCAATGGTCTAGAGGAACTCCAACTGGTGCTGCAACTGGTACTGCAACTAGCATTGTAGACCTAGGGTTTTATGAGGAAACCCTAATTTTTAATTTCATAATTTTGGATATTTGAATCGGGGGAAAGGTGTTCCCTACTTAGGAAACCTTCTTGATGGGTTCAGTAAGTGATCAACGAGCTTGACAATGGGGGAAACTGAGGATCTTCCTTCCTACGGTTAGAATGTTACGAAGGAAACCAACTCTAATTCCATGTTAAAATTTTGGTATGCTTGTTTAACCATAGACAATGTCACATCATTGTCACCCAACCATAGGCATTCACTATGGCACACCTGAGCACACTAACCTTTTCTTAGATAGAATGATTCCAGAAAGTCCACACTATAACCAACAAATAAACCCTAACCATAAACACCATTGTTGCAGTAACAACACAATACCAAGAGAACATACCTCTACTAATAGAAGTGAACCTTTACCAAGAGAAGCACGCAAGATAGTTTCCAATTTCTCTCATGGGCTAATTTTCCATGGTTTTTCCAAAAACAAGATTCACTATTCTAAAAATTATTCGCCCAAATTCTAAAGGTTAAAATTATTTTACCTTAAAAATCGCCAAAATTTTATACAAACTATATAAAATCCTTAGAAATTTGAATATTTTTATAAAAATATCGCCAAACATTTATAGTTGGCATATGAAGGATTAACAAGATTCACCAAGGTTTCTACATTTTAAAATAAATTTCCATCCTTAAAATCATCCCTGAAGATAGATACCAAAAAGACTGAAATTACACCACAACAACTGTTGCACCACCCTCTCCGAACTCGTGCCTCCTTCTATTGCAACTGTAGCTGCTGCAGCTACTTCTCCTCATAATTGTGCCCTCCTTCTGTTGAGTGTGTGTGTGTGAGTGTACACATGAGCTATGGAATGGGAAAGACTCACATAGTCTTGCGAACCGGTCTACAGGTAGCATCACCATCATACTCACACATTAGCCGTCTATCTGGTAATCACCTCCACCACTACTAGTTGGCACTCTAGGCTAGAAACACCTCCAACACTACTGGTTGGCCCTCCCGTTAGTAACCTCCGATGCTACTGATCGACACTCTAACTAGGAATCACCTCCAACCACATAGGGTGGCCCTCTAGTTGGTAACCCTCCAATGCTACTGGTCAACACTCCAACTAGTTTGCACAACAGTGTAACATGCGTACCAGACTATTTCATTGGAGTAGCATCACAACAATGTACCAAAATATTTCATTGGAGTAGCTATATCTCCGCGTACTAGACTATTTCACTGGAGTAGCAATTTCTGCGTACCAGACTATTTCACTAGGGTAGTAGTAACTTGACGTACTAGACTATTTCATTGGAGTATCCCTTTGCGTACCAAACTATTTCAATGGGGTAGCAGTAACTTAGTGTACCAGACTATTTCATTGGAGTAGCCCTCTACGTACCAAACTATTTCACTGGAGTAGCAGTAACTCAACGTACTAGACTATTTCACTAGAGTATCCCTCAACATACCAGACTATTTCACTGGAGTAGCAGTAACTCGACGTACCAGACTATTTCACTGGAGTAACCCTCTGTGTATTAGACTATTTCATCAAAGTAGCAATAACTTGGCGTACCAGACTATTTCACTAGAATAGCCCTCTACGTACTAGACTATTTCACTGGAGTAGTAGTAACTCGACATACCAGACTATTTCACTAGAGCAACCCTCTGCGTACCAGACTATTTCACTAGAGTAGTAGTAACTCGACATACCAGACTATTTCATTGGAGTAGCCCTCTGTGTATGAGACTATTTCACTGGAGTAGTAGTAACTCGATGTATCAGACTATTTCACTGGAGTAGCTCTCTACTTACCAGACTATTTCACTGGAGTAGCAATAACTAGATATACCAGACTATTTCATTGGAGTAGCCCTCTGCGTACCGGACTATTTCACTGGAGTAACAATAACTCGACATACCAAACTATTTCGCTAGAATATCCCTTTGTGTACCATACTATTTCACTGGAGTATCAGTAACTCAACGTACCAAACTATTTCACGGGGGTAGTTGTACACTTCACTCTGACTGGTGCCACAGTCAGTGCCCAATCATGAACCACCTATTGTTTACTCTATACTGCACTGCTACCTGGAGTCACATCAATAATCCATCACATCCACAACACATCCCGCTACCTGGGGAACACAACACTTCCCACTAACTGGGGATCACATCTCTTCCCGCTACCTAGGGAACACATCTCTCCCTCTGACTGGAGAATACATCACTTCCCTCTAACTGGGAAAGTCCTTTTGAAAAACTCCAAGCTTGTCCCCTAGGTACTCAAACTTGACCCGTGATAGAGGCTTGGTCAACACGTCTGCTACCTGCTCATCCATAGCCACATACTGGAGTCTAACTGCTCCTCTCTGTACCATATCTCTGATATAATGGTACTTGAGCTTGATATACTTGGACTTGTCATGAAACATAGGATTCACACTCAACTTTACACAACTTTGGTTGTCACAAAATATGCAAGTCTCCTCTAACTCGAGATCAAACAACCCTGCAAGTAACTTTCAAAGCCACATTGCTTCGCTACAGGTTGAACACGCTACTATGTACTTTTCCTCGATCGTACTGAGTTCCACACAAGTCTGCTTCCTACTAAACCATGAGATCATCGCAGATCCCAAACTAAAGCAACATCTGGATGTACTCTTCTAATCCATAACACCACTTTCACAATCTACATCAACATAGCCTTGTAGGCTTATCTCATGATCTGAAACATATTTGAGACCATAATCAACTATACCCCTTGGTACCACATAACATTTTTGTTGCAACTAGGTGATCATGTCTCAGCTCAACCATATACTAAATCAAGGTGTTCACCACAAAACATATATCTGGTCTCGTGTTCGTTAAGTATATCAATGAACTTATTATTTGTCTGTACATGGTGGCATCCACTATCTTTGAAGATGTATCACTCAATAACTTCATATTCGTTACCATCGGTGTAGGCAACCAATCCCATGCTCATCAAAATAACTATCTAGCATATCCTTCCCTAGGTGCTTTCTTAATCCCGTACAAAGATTTATTCATTCTGCAGACATGAGACTCCTTCTCATGTATCATGTGGTTGCTCTATGTACACTTCTTCTAGCTACTGGAGCAAGTGTCTCGTCATAATATTCTCCTTCTTGTTGTGAGAATCTTCTGGCCACAAATCAAGATTCATACATCTCTATCCTGTTATCTGCAACATGCTTGATCTTGTAGATCAGTTTGGAAGTCACGACTGACTTCCCTTCTGGTCTCAGAACCAAGGAGAAATCCATATCCTAGTCCTTCTGACTGGCTTCCTCCTCTATCAACGAAACAAAGGAATCTTCCCAGGAGGTGTCATATCTCCTTTAAGCCTTTGAAGCTTCGATCTAGCCTCCTCAACTCATGGCACTTGTTTGTCAGTCCTGGAAGACGTCTCGCTCTCCCATCAGAATCAGGGGAGGAATACTTTCTGAATGAAAGTCTCTAAACCATTAAATCTCTTTGATATCATGCTCACTCTGAGTCTCCATGCTCCCTATGAAGCTTGACTCCCTTTGAGTCTATATAATCTTCGAAGCCATCTGCTCCCTCTATATGTGATGATCTCCTTTGATTGGTCCAGAGGAGGTTGCTCCTCCCTACTGGATCATGTGCGATAATTCCCTCTAAACTCTAGCTCCTTTTGAACTAGTACTTGGTGTGGAAACCTGCCTCACCACTGGTGGAGCCATATGATTCTCATGATATACATCCTGCAAAGTGTCATGAGACCATGTTGGTCTCTTCTTGGTTACTACAATGATTCTGGGTAGGCCCTTCTGGCATTACTAACTCTTCCTGATGATATGAAGAGTGATCAAATGCACTAGAGGGATATGTTCGGTCATCTATGGAGCCTTTTGCTCCTTATAATCAATCTCCATATGAGATATTCTATATCTCGCAAAAGTACCCTTCTTTCCAGAAGCTTTTAACTTCATCCTCTTTTTCTTCGGTACATGGATGTATATGGTCGTGTATGTGACTTCTTATCTAGATAGTCTTCTCTAGGTCTCAAACTAGAGACCATCTAATATGTTGCCTCCTGCAACCATCACTATAACTCCCCTAAGAGTTATCACCTGTGACCTGGCTATAACAGGACCAACAACAATAAACCAGAATAATACTATTATAATATTAATAAAAACAATAACGAGAACAATCATCATAGTAGCTCTTTCTCAAAGCTATCACTTGTGAAAAAGCAAAAGTAAAAATACAATAATAGGAAATAGGAACAACACTTTTCTAGTGTTGTCACCAATCATTCCTCTATGGTAACCTGCCCGGAACAAGAAACAAGAACAACAATGTCGCCATGGAATTTACAAGATAACCTGCCCGAGACAAGAGAAACAAGAAAAAAAGTATTTCCAATATAATAGTATTTTCATAAGAACATATCTATGTTAACAAGAACATAAGACAATTTCATGGTAATTATTACAGCATTACAAGGGTGACCTCCCTAAAAGCAAAACAAGAGATATCTCCTAGAGGAGATGTTAATTCATCTTGCAAACAAGCGCACTAAGCATTTATATCAATAGTGCTCACATGCTACCAGGTATTCACTGTACCTAGCAGTAATAGAAACTTTCAGAGATTGATGTCACAATTATAGTGTTTACTTGTAATGTAGCAATTATCAAACTTGATATGTGCAAATTGGAAACTTATCAATTTAATCAATCAAACCTGGGACGTGGAGTCTTATCTTTAAGAATGAGTGTTGTTGCTTTCCCTTCGAGTCTCCTTTACTCAAGTTGACATGTATTCTCTCCAACCTATCCCCTGTACTAAGACAATATACTTCTTACATAAATCTGAGTTAGAGACTATTATGCAATTAAAATCTAAAATCTCAACCTCAATCAATCTTATAATTTGACTAAGGTCAACTTATAACTTGAATTTTGACCAGAAATAATCATAACTTTAATAGATCAAAATGAAACTTGGATGTTCATAAGATCACAATAATGCCATAACAACTAGAAGCATATCAAAACAATCAAACTTGGAGTGCGTTGTTCCTCTAAATGTGTTGGATCTAAGATCCATTTGGATCTACAATTTTTGTTTGGACAAAATATCCCTTCTCTTGAAAATACCCTTAAGATAATGATACAGTTTAAACACATACAAGTACATACCTTCGGCAGGAGCAACAAACAATGGAAAGCGACAACGAATCCTAAAACTTCAAGGTGCTCCAACTTGCAATCTGAAAGTACCTGGAGATGCTCTAGGGTAAGGCGCACTAGGACAACCAAAAATTAGGCCCAAAGTTTCACATAAACTTCACTGGTCCAGAGGAATTGCAACTAGTGCTGCAACTGACACTGTAGACCTAGGGGTTTATGAGGAAACCCTAATTTTTAATTTCATAATTTTGGAGATCTTATCCGGGGGAAAGGTGCACCCTACTTAGGAAACCTTCTTTATGGGTTCGGTAAGTGCTCAACAAGCTTGACAATGGGGGAAACTGAGTATCTTCCTTCCGGTGGTTAGACTATTACGAAGGAAACCAACTGTGAACCCATGTTAAAATTTTGGTGTGCTCGTTTAACCATAGACAATATCACGCTATTGTCACCCAACCATAGGCACACATGCCACCCCCGAGCACTTTCACCTTTACTTAGAAATATTCTGGCAAGCCTACTCCAGAACCAACAGATAAACCCTAGCCACAAAACTATTGCAACAACAACAAAATAACCATACAGAGAGATAGAGTACCTTTTCTCCAAGATAAGCGCACAAGAGAAATACCCTAAACTATTGTACTACTCCTCCAGATTTGTGCCCCCTCCAGTTGTAGTTGTTGATCCCAAACTTGTACACCTCTAGCTGCAACTGTTGTCTTCTAGACTTGTGCACTTCTGAGTAAGTGTGTACAAATGAACTGGGCAACTGTCTATTTATACTAAATTGTCCAGTTGACTGGGGCCGACTTCTCCTTCTAGATGTGTCTATTACTTTAATATTATTTCTCTTGAGGCCAACTTGTCTCCTAAGGTTTTCTAACATCTATTTAATGGTTCTCTTGCTTCCAGAATATTCTATTCTAAGTCAAAGGTTACACATGGAGGTTAATACCTCCTGCAACTACCAAATCATCAACAATTCCTAGGGATTAAAACTGGGGTGTTACAAACACTTAGCCAATATCAACATTTAACCAATACACAATAATGTAAATAACAATAACATTGAATAGACATAAATGATCCACAATACAATGCAAGTATGGGTGGCACCCAAGGCGGGTGCCTTAATCACTTTACTATATGAGGAATGTCTACAAGATACAATGGGGGAGTTGCAATGTCCTGCTTGCAACTCAACTACAGATGTACAAAAAATCTAAGGCACATATCCTTCTGCCCATTGCCTAATAGACTTGCATGATCCGACCTTTTAAGCAATCATCAACCTATCTCCTATAAGGATTTTCTTTTTCGTTATCTCACTTATCTAATGAAATTCATTCCATTG
>JZKD02S0918889.1:913666-935175 GCA_000966675.3 Picea glauca | reverse complement strand
TATTTACAGATGAAGTTTTGGAGAATGTAGGAGGACATGAAGCTTAATCATTTACTCATGGATTCTCCAGGTATCACCAGATTAATATTGTGTAGGAAGATAGACATAAGACATCATTTTTGATAGAATGGGGATTTTATTAGTATACAGTCATTCCTTTCGGATTCAAAAATGTGCCAACAATATTCTCTTGAGTTATTATCACAACTTATAAAGAATTCATTCATAAGTTCCTAGAAGTATATTTGGATGATTGGACACTGTTTAGTTTGTTGAAAGACCATGTTGAAAATATGTGCTTGATGTTGGACATATGTATACATTTCCATATTTCTTTGAACTTGAAGAAGTTCATTCTATGTGCACCATTTGGTATCTTGTTGGGTAATGTAGTATGTAAATAAGGACTTTTAGTTGACCCTGTGAAGATTGTTTTTATTGTGTATTTTCCACCATCTATGTCGACGCGACAATTGTGGGAAACATTGGTTCATACAGGGTATTGTAGAAAGTTTATTAGAGAATACGTGAAAATCACATCCTCTCTAGACAAATTGGTGAAGAAGGAGTTCAAGTTTCAATGGTACGAGGAATGTTAACAAAGTTTGGATAGATTGAAGAAAAAGCTAGTTACCACGTCCAATTTAGTATTTCTAGATTGGAAGAAGCAATTCCATGTCCATGTAGATGCATCATCTATATAATTAGTCACACTTATAGCTTATCCAAGGGAAGGAATTTTGGACCATCACAATGCATTTTCTAGTAGGAAGTTGTCAACTACGAAACAAAATTACACTACTACAGAGCGTGAAGGACTGGCAATGGTGTATGCACTACAAAAGTTTAGGAATTATCTAATAGGATCAAATTTTAAGATGTACATAGATCATTCTGCACTAATATGCTTAGTCAATAAGCATGTGTTGGATGGGAAGATATTCATATGGCTATTACTATTTCAGGAGTATGACTTTGAAGTGATTGTGAAATGAGGGAAATTGAACTCATGACCTAATAAATTTTTGCACATACCAATAGGGGAAGATGTAGGAAATTTGGATGACAACCTACTAGATGCACACTAGTTCCCAGTACAGATGGCCAATGATATCTTCATATATATTTTAGAGTTCATGAGCACAGGAGTATCCCCACCCGACTTTACAACTATGGAGAAGAAAAAAATAGTAGTAAAGGAAGAAAATTATCATCTTATAGTGGGGAATTTGTATAAGTTAGGTGAAGATGGTATTCTTCGGCGATGTGTATTAGAACACAAAAGGCCTATGATATTATCATAGGTACATGAAGGATTTTTTGCATGCCATTATGCAGGGAAAGTGACAAATCATAATATTTTTTTCACAGGACTTTGGTGGCCCACCGTTCATTAGAACACTAAGGAGTTTTGTCAAACCTGTGATTTATGTTAGAGAGTTGGGAATCCCTCCAAAAGAGAAAATATTCCTTTAATACCACAAGTTACATTGTAGGATTTTGATAAATGGGTTGTTGATTTCATTGGACTGATGAACCCACCAGAAAAAAAGGTCAGGAGAAATATATATAATCATTGTGATGGATTATTTGACCTTATGGGATGAAGAAGAACCTATGAGATATTGCAGCGTGGTGAATGTTTCACTATTTCTCTTTGATAATGTTGTTATGATTTTTGGATGTCTAAGAATCCTTATGACTAATCAAGGGACTCATTTATTGAATAGAACAATTGTTGGTTTGAAAGAATAATTTTAGATTCACCACCAGAAGATCACACCTTATCATCCTCAGGAGAACGAAATAGTGTAAGTGTTTAACAAGATCCTAGAGCATGGACTAACAAATATATGTAATGTAAATTGATATGAATCAGATTTGAGTATTCTTTTAGTACTATGGGCATATCGGACTACATCTAAGAAGCTGGCGGGACATACACCATTTCTATTAGTATATGGTTAGGAGGTAGTTATGCCCATGGAATTCATTTTGCCAAGTATGTGCATTGTCGCACTAACAGAGCTTACAAATTACAGTGCAATAGATAAAATAATGTTAGAGTTAGTGGAACTCACGAAAGACCACTTCGTCGTAGGGTTTCATCGTCAATTTTAGAAAGTGTGAAAAAAGACATGGAATGAAAGACATATTAAATATAAGAATTTTTAGATGGGATACTTGGTTTCTCTCTATGATAGAAAAAAATTGTAGCACCCTCGAAAGTTCCAAATACACTGGTTGGGTCCATATGCGATAATGTTTGTGACAAAAGCAGGTGATGTTCAATTAGAGAAATTTAATGGGGAAATCATAGAAGGAATCCTAAACGGTAGTCAGATGAAACTGTATAGGGACAATTGTGCTTCCATGCACTAGCCTGACTTCTTAGTATGTGTACCATAGTATCTAAATTATATTGTATTATAGAAAAAGAAAAAGAAAATAAAAAGAGATAAAAGAGCTTGAGACAAGTCAAAATAAAAAATTGAAGAGACATGAAAGATTTAAGTTCTAAATTGGGCATTATTCAAAGACAAACAAGAAAATGTCACGGAAAGGGAGGAGAAATGAACTATGCACATAAAGGTGAATTGAAGAAATAGAATAAAGACCTGTGCAGAGGATGGGAAACACATGAAAGATAAAAAACCATGGCAAGATGACAATGGGAACACATAGTCATAAATGAAAATTAATGATGAAGATCTTGACAGGCTGGAAAATCTAGACCATGATCCATCAAAATATATGAATTTAATACATAAAATGGAAAGAAATGAATGTGAATACAATCATATGGGACTGGTAATTTTGGATGTGAAGAGGAAGATAATAGTTGAAAACAACTTATAAAGGAAGAATAGGGGGCGATGAGTAAGGGTTATTGTTTCTTAACATTTGTAGAGAACAAAGAGCCAAAGAAGATTCAGAGCTTACAAAAGAGAGAGTCTAGTGTGTTGCGGGCTGAATCAAAGTACATAAATTCATGGTGCCACAAAAGACAAGAGCTTCCACATCATTAACGAATAGACTGCGCACTAATTAGGAAGCGGCACTGGTGCAGGAAGAAATCCTAAGAGTAGAAGAAACAAATCCAATCTTGGAAAACTTTCCCAGAGTGTGTGTGCCACCTAGAAAGCCTACATACAAGCAAGTCAGACTGCAAAAAGAGGATAATTCTAACCTTGTTACATTGGTGATTCCACCTGGGGTCAATGTCCAAGGAGATATGTTTAACATCATAGGAAGAATAAGGTTTTCATACCACGACCTGACAGATCCGAAGACATTTCTAGAATTAGCTCCAAATAATTACCTACGCGCATCGTCCATTTTAGATTCACTTATAATCACATGCGAGCCACTCGAATGGGCCACATAACTGCAAAGAAAAAAAATATTGAACATGTTGGAGATACCTCATTTTGGAAGAAGTGCAGATATCAACATCTACATCAAGTTATTATTAGGTTGTGTTCACAAAGGATTTTTATGGTTGTATAGGGAAGTGTCAATCGACACACAATTGATTGCATGGATTATAGAATTACCATTAGTAGGGGAAGACCCTCTACCACTTTTCATAGACTAGACACATGAAAAATAATTAGTATAAAGAATTAAGGAGACATATGACACATTCAAAGAAGTGTGTGGACTAGACGTCGTAAGCATCAATGATGATACTGTAAGATTTGCAACATAGATGTTGGCCTATAAGTTACTTAGGAAATTTCGTAAAGATCATGTGCTAGCAAGAGTTATAGAAACAATGTACAAATGCGTAGCAGGAGTGACAATGAACTGGGAAACATTTCTCATGAATCAATTTTTAACCAACTATATGGAGGCACAAGATAAAGGAACAAAGTTCCATTATGCGTAGTTATTAATTTTGATAGGTTTGGTTGCATGGAGGCATCCAGACGAGATGCAATTCCTAGAGGGTATGAAAAAACCATACTTAGAATCAAGGTATGTTTCGTTGTGGCATACCACATACAAGAATAAATAGATGGAAAAAAACATGACCTTCTATGTCTATAATGAGACAATATGGCAATGCATTGAGGATACACCACACATTCAACTGCAGATATTGGAAGCATATAAAAATATCATGCAATTCAAGATAGGATGACACCATATGTATGTTCAAGAAAAGAGGGATTTGGCTCAACAATGTTTTCTGACGCACTATAGCTTGACAAAACATGACATCATCCAGATAGTAAACAACTAGGACATATAATGGAAAACCATCATGACATAAATAGCATTAAAGGAGACACAACAACCAGAGAAAGATATGGAAGAAGAAAAGGAGAAGAAAGAACAAGGCAATGGTGAAGGTGAAACATAGGAAATAGTACCTCACGTTGGAGAAAAGAGAAAAGAGAATTTGAATGAGCGATCAATGCACAATCCTAAGAAGAGGAAATCGTTCAAGAAAGTAGCCATCCAATCCTTGACCAAGGATGATTACTTAGAGAAAATCAGAGATCAAGTGAATGAAGTGACGAAATAAGAATTTATTGGATCTTCACAGAAACAATAGGAAATGCACTTGAACATGCAGACGCAGGTAGCCACACTACCTCATATTTTGGAGTCAACTCAGATCGCACCAATCCAAAGGATAGAATAGGAACACACTAGAAGTACAACCAAGATCATAGAGTCATGACCAACAACATCATAGACACCATCAACATAAAAAAAGTGGCAGATAATGAAGATATCAGTAGGGGATATAGAGTTCCCCACGATAAAGATGTAGAAGCGAGTGCAAGCATTAAGTCATATTGACTTAGTGTTGTCTTAGTTACCCATGAATGTGTTACACAATTTACAAACAAATGTTAGACAGGAAATTCAATTGCACAAAGTGTCGACTTCTTTGGAGTTTCCCAAAGTGAATGAAGACAATGCAACACTGCACACATAATACAACAATCTAGTGCAAGAACGGGATCAGACTACATAGAGACAAGAGAGGCTTCACCGAGAGGTATAGGAAATATAAAACAACATACCATAAGTATACATGGAAGCATATTCCCCATTTGAAGAGCATGTGACAAAGATCAGTGAATCCATTTAGGGCTTCCACGTGAATATCCTTGACTTGGAATGTCACACTATGCCAAGTACTCCACCAGAAGAAACAGAGCAAAGGGAGAAACAACCATGATGACTCCAGAGAGAATTAAGAGTTTGGATGAAGAATGTGTGAAATTGTATGAAGAAAGAACAAAAGTATGGACTCATTTGTTGGAGAATGCATAGATGCAAACATTAGACCAAAGGCTATAGACTATGCGGGAGAAGGCACAAAAGATTAAATACACAATGAGAACTATGTCACCTCCAGGGAGAATGGTGGCCATAGTGGAAAATAGGTAGCTACATCAAGAAATAAAAAAAATCAGAGAGGAACAATAGAATCTTGTGTAGAATATTGATCCATTGCAAGAGGAAGAATTCACGGTAACGAAAGAACTTGCAGCTCCACAGTGCATCATTAAGGAAGTAGCGCAAGACAGTGTAGAAAACCTCAAGAAACCTATTAATGCATAAACATCAAACAATATTGTGGTGCAAGAAGTACAAGAAAATGATAATATTGCAACTGCAAAGGAGACTTTTGAGAATTTGGCTATGACATTGAAGGAATCACAACAGAAGGCCTAAGTGGCCTGGGATGAGCCACAAGTTATTTTTGGGGGTCTATTAGGACAAGAATTTTTGGGACATGTTTTGGAAACTTCACAACACATGCTAAATAAGGAAAGGTAATTGGTGCACTTTCAGGGAACAACATGTGCAAAGGAAGGAAGTGAATTGTAAGTTGTTAGGAATTTTGTTCCAACGAAAAGAGATAAGCCCTAATGTAATCGTATAAATATGTAAGAGTTCGGATATATAAGAGAACTTAGAATTTAATGTAGTCAAGAGGGGATGGCGATAAGAATAGATTAATATGCATTGTATGTGTGAATGTAAGAGTGAAGAGAGATATATAGAAGAATAGGAGAATGGAAAGGGAATAATGTATGACCGCAATGCACATATTTTGTAATATATGATTATGAATAATATAATAATTTGGTCATTGTGGACGTAGCCCATCTTGGGCGAGCCACATTAAATCCCGGTGCATCTGTGTTATGATGTGTTTATTGTTTTGTTTATTGCACTCATATAATGTATGGTTAATACTAATATGTTATTTGTTCTGATAATTTTGCACACATGATAAATGTTATAATGAACTAATGATAAGTGTAATGGTCATGATGAATGTGTCCTATTTCTTCATGGTTGTGGAAATTTGGTTCTTGCAGTCCCCATAGATACCTTGGATGAGACTTCACCTACTTGTGGGTGATGTCGAAAAGGATGGTATCTGAGGGTATTGTTGGTGAATTAGTGTTGAACCGATGGTATGCCCACTGCATGCCAACAACCTACATCATCCATGACCATTTCCATAGGTCCCTCTATTTAGGGGATGTCAGTCATGTCTTATTTTCCTTCTGTAAGTATTTGAAGAATTCCTACACACATCCCATAGGTTTTGATTCCCACGTCTAGATATTCTTCTAGTTGGGGGACAAGCCTTGGTTTCAGCTTCATAAGTGGAATTCCTTCCACTTCCACCATTTCAATGAACAACTTGGTCATGTTAAGTTTCCCTTTCGGTTAAAATATGCCTAGTAGGTTTGGGGTTGTTCTTAGTGAATCTATAATATTATAGAACACCTTCTCCTAGAAGATTTATGGATTCCGCATATACCCCTATTCGTGGGGGCACACCCTCTAGGGTAAATTTTTCCCAGTGGGGTGTTTATCTCTTTATCCATACATCTTGTCCTGGTGGATTTTTCTGTGGGGATAGTTTTGGTCAAGGAAGTGGTTTTCCTTTAGGGTCTATATTTTCCCCTAGGGGAAATCCTCTCGAAGGTATGTCTAGTCCTAGGAGAAGTCATGCTCCTAAGAGTGCTTCCATCCATGGGGGAAATCACCCTTATGGAATACCTAGTCTCCCCCGAAACAAAAACATGGGGGGACCTCATGGTTCATCCTCATCCCATTGTTCATTATCATACATTGTTTCCTTTCTTAGAAAAATTAGACTTGAATAATCTCTCACATTTCATGAATGACCCCATTTTCCATGACCCCTCATGGCTGGCCATATTTTCAAATATCCTATCTGATATGCCCATGTTTGATGGAAAGTTGGGGGAAGGCCCGTCTACACACACAATGACTTGTCATCTGTGGTGTTCATTCAATCATTTGATGGATGATAGTATATGGTTGCATATTTTCCAACGATCCTTGATTGAAGGCACTGAAAAATGGAACATTGATCTCAAAGTAACTTCCTTTAATAGTTTCAACGACTTGGATATGGAATTCATGGCACATTATCAATTCCTCATATAGTATGATATTGGAACAAATATATTAATGTCTATGTGTCAAGATACTTCCACCAGCATATCCAATCATATACATGAGTGGAGGTGACGACATAGGATGATCAAAACCCAAATTCCTCACCAAATCTTGATAGACTAGTTCACAAAGTCTCTCTTACCATCTATGCCCAATTAGGCACCCTATATTATATCATCCCACATGCTCATCGGTTGTCAATGGATCCAAAAATCTCAATCCAAGGACCCCATGGTGATGGTGTGGTTGGTTATATTTCATATGCCTCTGTGGATTAGCTAGTTGATTAGATGGGTCACATGACTATTTTTCCAAACCCATCGACTGCTGCACCCATAGCTAAAATTGCTCCAATCCTCACTAAAACCTCTGAGGTGAATTCTATGAAATCCACACAAATCAGAAATCCTTGGCAACCTAGAGGAAAGAAGAAGAATAATAAGAAGAAAAAATCTAACACTAAGAATGGGACTTCTCAATCCCAAAACAACTAGGGGGGGAGGAAATAGAAGAAGAAGAGTTGGTTCCCCTGGACGATTTGTTGGGAGGACTACCCTAGTTACCAGTGTCCTAGGAAGGATGGTCAATATGTAAACTTGATCTCGTAATTATAACAATTTTGAAACTACTCCAGTTGTGAAGGAGATAACTTCCTCGTCTCGACCTAGTGGTTCTCTTCAAATAATGAAGAAAAACCTTGAGAAATTGCTTTTCCCTCCAAAGGGAATTCCTTGATACATGAATCATAATCTAAATTCATTGGCCACCCAAAACTAAAACATTATGGAAGACTTGGCCTAGGCACCATGTGTCATGTCTTCTCTAGAATTCTTCCATAATTTCCATGCATAGTGAAAATATTTTTTGTCAACTATCAATAGGGTTGATCTCTTAGAGACGAGCCTAATAAAATTTGATTCAGGCCATGTTCAACATTTTTTCCCCACCAAATCACCTCTCAGATTAAAGTGAGAGTATTAGGAAAAAAATTCCTTTGCACTGTGGTTGACGAAGGAGCCTCGAATTGCATCATGTCTATTGCATGTTGGAGATATCTCATCTATCCAAAACTTGACACATCAAATTCTATGATGAAATCCTTCAATGTACATATGTTCCATCCTCATAGAATAACCACTACGTTTCTCATCGATTTAGGTGGCAAGATTGTCTCCTTTGCGATAGAGGTAGTTGACGCACCTCTTGAGTATAATATTCTACTTGGACGTACTTGGTTCTATGAGATTGCAACAATCATCTCATCAGTATTTTGTGTCTTATGTTTCCCTCATCAGGGGAAAATAATTATTATTCATCAACTAGCATTTGTACCCTAGAACCTGGATCCAATGTGGGTTCCAATGTACCCTTTGTTGGTGATTCCAAGAGCACTTATATGAATCTTGGTGCAAGGATGTTCAATGATTCCTCATTGATGGTAAATTTCCCCTTCCCCCACCATCCCCTACCCCAATCATTTCTCCAGCTAGTATTATCTATTTGTTTACAAGTGGATCCCTCAGGTCTTCCAATCCTTGGGTGGTTCCTCATCCTGAGGACGTTGAGTCTTATAGATCCTCTATGCCACTTTCCATATTTGGGATTTCCTAGAAATCAAGTCAATATCTACTCACTCTGCTCCAGATATCCCCATGATGTGGATTATGATCAGTATCTGACGCCTTCTCGGTTTGTTAATCCTCTTTCTAATTCACATGACTTCCTCGATCTAGAACTTCCTTTTAATGAATCCATCATGGAAGTCATGGATTCACCTAATAGGCCATGGGATGATCTACACCATCACATGTCATTTCTTCCTGAATTGGAATAGTTAGAGTATGAAATCAAAAATCTTGTAGTCTTTGATAGTGTTCAATGGTCCCAATCTCCTATCTTCCTAAAATATGTATTTTCAAAAGTGAATTTTTCCAACATTTTGAAGACTATTCCCAGTGACATTTTTGAGAAACTAGGTGTTGTGGAACACATCCTGATAAGTGTTAATTTTTATCCTCATTAATTTTACTTTATACGACCCTATTTAAATAGTTATGCAATGTATTTTCTTAGTCCTATGAAGAAATTCCTAGCATTAACCCCAGATTTTCAAGCATTAAATTAAGATGTATGATAGATCCAACCCAGTCAATCAAAATATCTAGTTTGTCAAACCAAAGAAAGATGTTACCATCAATGTGGAGGTTGAAATGATTCTTTGAGAACAATTTATCTATCCATTTCCCTTGACTGAATGAGTATCCAATCTCATTTCGGTCTCTAAGAAATGTGGAACCATTAGGGTTTGCATTGATTATAGGGATTTAAATAAGGATTTTCCTAAGGATAATTATCCAACGATGTTCATTGATTAGATTGTTGATGAATGTGTCTAGATTGAAATACCCTCATTCATCGATGTTTTCTCTAGCTATAATTAGATCCATATCAGACTGGAATATCAGTACAAGAGTGCCTTCATTTTCCTTTGGGATACCTTTTCTTATAGAAAGTTTCCATTTGGTATTAAAAATGCTAGGGACACATTCTGGTGGTCCATGTCATACATGTTTCACGACATCATAAATATTGTAGAGGCATACCTTGATGATCTAGCTTCTCATTCCAAACTATAGGTATATCAACTTGGTCACTTGTAGGACATTTTCACCTGATGCCACAACTATAATATTTGTTTGAACCCACATCAACGCACTTCGTGTGTGGTGTCTAAACGATTTCTAGGATTCTTTGTGTCCAAGTATGGGACCATGGTTCATCCCTTGAAGGTTGAGGAAATTTTGAACTTGTCTCCTCCTTGTATTATTAGCCAACTCCTGTTGTTTTTCTTCATATCAGATATATTCGATATTTTATTACAATGATGAGTGTTCCATATATAGGGAACATATGGTGACCATCCATGAAACGATGCGTCCCTTGAATAATCTATAACTATTAATTATTATCATTTACTTATTATATATGATATTTAATAATCATTAATTATATTAATAATTATTATTCTAAGAGAATGTCTTCTTGATGTTTTCCAAACATAAACACCCCCTCTCAACGAGGGAGACATTCTGCATCATGCCAAGCTTGTCTCTGAAGTATACAAACTTCACCATAGACTCGTGACACTTGTATGTTAGTCTTGGGAGATGTCTCTCTCCCACCTGAACCGAGGAGAAAATCCTTATGCGACTCTCCCTTTTGATCTGATTGACTCTCTCTCAGATGTGGCTCACTCTAGGTCCGCATATAATAGAATATAGCATATTGAGTCTTTATCATTCCTTTTCAAATCACCATGAATAGGATAAAGACCACACCAAGATATTTCACCATAATTACACACATGTGAGTGAATGTTAGCTTGATGGTAACTGACACGTGGAAAGCACCTCGAGTACATATTATTCCTTGTCATGATGAAGGAAGGACTACGTCTGGGATCATTTATCACAAGTGAACCTTTATGATAAATGTATCCCATATCTCTTGGTCTACAACTTAATCTAGTAGAAGTTCCACCCGATACTGAAACATCAACACTCCCTCTTAGCTAGGGATGTATCTTTCCATAGTAGTACACAACTGTTTTCCAGAGACATGCAGTCTTTGGATGTGGTACACAACAACCATAGTAGTAAAAGGTTTGTCACACATGGCACTCCCATGTGGAATTCTATAGGTTACACCCTCTAGAAACACTAGAGTCAACTCCCATAGTGTGTGATGTCAAGGGTCAACTCCCTTGACATGTCCTCTTGTGCTCTCCACATGGGATGTTGGGCTATAAGCCCAAACACACTTATCCCTTCTCGAATAAGTGTCATCACATACCAACTCAACTCAATCATAGAGGAGTACAATCTAGAGAATGTCTTAGGAAGTTGAAAACATCAACACTCCCTCTCAATGAGGGAGGCATTCTCTACAACACGAGGTCTATCACGAAAGTAATTGAACTTCATCCTGCTTTGGGAATAACATCAACAGACCACTCATCTATAGGAAGGTATAGCACCAGTACTTCCTTCCTCTACACCATATCTCGAATGTAATGGTACTTGATCTCAATGTGGTTCGATTTGTCATGAAACACTAGAGTCTCTATGATATTCACACAACTTTGGTTACCATAATGAATAATGGTGGAATCAAGCACATGTTAGGATAAATTTGCAATGATCTTGCGAAGACAAACTACTTCACAGACTGACATACTTAATGCAATGTACACTGCTTCTGTTGTACTCAAATCCGCATAAGTTTGTTTCCTACTACACCAAGAAACCATGGAAGATCCCAAAGTGAACCAACACCCAAAGGTGATCTTACTGTTGATTGCGCTTCCTGCTCAATCAGAGTCAATATATTCTTTCCATATTATATTAATACTGGAAGTATATCTCAGACCATGTCCAAGTGTTCCTCTCAGGTATCTCAACACATGCTTCGCAACAATCTAGTGTGTCTATCTCAACTGACTCATAAACCAGCTAAGTGCAATCAATGCATAGAAAATATTTGGTATGGTGTTAAATAGATACCTCAATGATCCAATCAATTGTCTTTACAGAGTCGTATCAATTTCGTTAGAATCAGAAAAAACACACTTAGTTTCTTCAGATTTGTAACCATTGGTGTAGCCACAGGCTTCGAGTTCAACATCCCAAATTTCTTCAATATCTCAACTATGTACTTCCCTTGACTCAAGAAGATCTCATCAGTTATCTACCACACCTCTAGTCCCAAGAAGTAGTGTATCATACCAAGGTCCTTCATCTCAAACTTAGATCCCAACGCATACTTTCATTCAACAATAAGGCTCTCTGTACCTGTGAGGAATAAATCATCAACGTAGAGTACCAAAATCAGCGACTCACCATTAACAATATTGTAGTACAGGCTGGGATCGAAAACACTTTGATTGAATATTGAACTCATCATGTGTCTATAAATCCTCTCATACCAATCTCGAGGTTCCTGCTTGAGTCCATACATGGCCTTCTTCAAGCTGCACACATGAGACTCTTTCTCATGAATAACAAAACCATATGGTTTCTCGATGTATACTTCTTCCTCAATCTCTCCATTGAGAAGTGTTGTCTTCACATCCATCTAATGTACTCTCCAACCCATGGATGTTGCAGGGGAAATTATCATCTGTATAGAAGTGTATCGAGCAACAAAAGCAAATGTCTCCTCATAATCTATTCCCTCCACTTGAGAGAATCCTTTAGCAACAAAGCTCGCTTTGTTCTTCTCGATGCTCCTGTCAGATGTGTATTTGATCTTATAGATCCATTTAGAAGTCACTGCAGACTTCCCCTTAGGTATCGAAATAATATCCCACACATCATTCTTCATGATGGACTGATACTCCTCCATCATGACATCTCTCCATACTCGATGACTAAATTCCTCCTCATAACAAGAAGGCTCAAAATCAATGATGTGGCTCATAGTTGCAGAATATCACAAATATCTCTGAGTTCTCTTTCTCTCTCGGGAAGTACCACATGAAGCTACATGTTCTTCTACCTCCTAAAGAGTCTTATGATCCCATGCAGGTCTCTTTCGACCTAGTATAATATCTCTAGGAACGTCAACTAGAGCTACATGATCGATGAGATCAATTGGGTCAATAGGCTCAACTATCTCCCTCTGAACTATTGCAGGGTGAGGGGGAGAAGCCGCCCTCTCTTCCTTTCACTCACTATCAATATCCATGTGATATCCTCTAGATCTCTTGAAGGTTACCTCCTCAAAAAGGTAACATCTTTGCTCACCTCAATTTATCTTTGACTAGGGATGTAGATATGGTATGCCTTCGAAGACTCATTGTACCCCCACAAATGTACCCTTTCTTCCTGAAGGGTCTAGCTTGGTATTCTTCTTTTTGGGTACATGAATGTATAATCGACACCCAAATATCATGAAGTGTCCAACCTCAGACTTCACTTCTGTGAAGGCCTCCTCGGGAGTCATGTTCCTCAAAGTTTTATGAGAACTTCTACTTTGAACATACATTGCAGTCATGGCTGCCACTTCCCACAAAAACATAGGTAAATGTTGATCATGAATCATCACCTTGACTGCTTCAACAATAGATCTGTTCTTCCTCTCCACGACCCCATTTTGTTGAGGTTTGTAAGGAACAATGTACTCCCTCTTGATTCCTACCTCAAACATCTCTAGGACACATCAAGGTTCCCTCATGGAACCGATGTATCCCAAGACATATCAAGGTTTCCTTGTGAAACCAATGTCTTGGTTCCTTCATTTCACCATATGAGGCACATTAGGATGAACTTTACATTCCCCCCTACTAGTCCACACAAGTCCCTCTGGGGAGAGAATGTCTCATGATGATGCCTAAAACATCAACACATTGACACAAGATTCATGTGATCTCGACTAAGAGGATTTGTCACTGCTTCTCATGTCCATCTTGATCAATCCACACCAAATACTTGTGCTGATCTCGCCAAATGCAAGAGAACTTGTTGCACATGCACCCATGTTTAACACAAATCTGATAGATAACAGTTCGGTCATCTAACAACATTTAGGATCTCTTCTTGTTGCGGGAAATATTAACGTTCCAATCATGATCGATTTGACCAACAACAATTCATAGTGGATATCAACGGATCCTTAAACAAGCATCACATCTTCATTAGTCGATATATTATTCAATTTCTTGTGTGTTATTTATATCTAATAGAATGGATCCCTTGAGTTTATTGTTGTGCATAGCGAGCATCTGCAAAATCTAGAATTCCAGCCGCATGTTGATACTAGTCGATATCACTTGGATCAACCAACAAATAGTTAACGTTGTGCTTACTTCTAACCAACTATTAATTTAAGCATTTCACAACATCATCAATATTTTTAGGCGGCATGACAAAACAACGACTTCTTCGACATCTCGCGCATTTGGGAAACATCCAGGCCTATTGTTTGCAGTCAACCGTGGCGGCTCATCAATTTATTCAAGAGAATGACGGGATCTCTCACAATATCCGGAGTAACACATATCTCATTCGCTTAACATCATCATCGTCTTCTTTCAGCGAGCATCTTCAACAACAAATCAACCGCACAAGCAATATCAGATTCTTAAACCCTCTAACAATTCTTCCATCTTGCAGAGTGTTTCGTAATCTCGTAGCTTTTTCTATTGTTGTCACCCACAAAGAAAAATTATGGCTCTCAACAATGGTAACGACCTCAGATGTTGAAATTGTTGAGACCTGGGGTCGAACCCCAACAACCACATCAATTTCCTCCATTCTCTTCACATCCGATAATTTTACGTGCACCTCGGCAGCAGACAACACTCACACACACTCACATGCGGTCCACCCGCACTATTCCGATAGCAAACAACTATGAGGCTCCTCCTTCACGTGCACGAGGCTATTCTTCTTCCTCACTCACATGTTCATGTCTCCAGCGACAGTAGGATTTCTTGCATAACAACTTCACCTTCTCACTCGTTTCTTCTAATGGTCCTCATAGATTCTCACTGCTCTAGACTCTCTCGAATAAATTTAGTTAAATACTCTCATCTTCCTGGGCTTTCTCTTTCTCGTGAGGTAGTCATGTCCAGCCCTGCTATGATACTATGTTGTTTGTTTTTCTTCATATGAGATATATTGGATATTTTATTACAATGATGAGTGTTTCATATATAAGGAACATATGGTGACTATCCATGAAAGGATGCGTCCCTTGAATAATCAGTAACTATTTAATATTATCATTTACTTATTATATATGATATTTAATAATTAATAATTATTATTCTAAAAGAATGTCTTCCTGATGTTTTCCAAACATCAACAGCTCCAAAGTATGCAAGGAAAGGAAACTTATTGCATAGATTCATTTTCAACTAAAATGAGATTACAAAAGTTTTTATGCCCTTATTGAAGAAAGTTGTACCTTTTATTTGGGAAGAAAAATCCCAATGGTCATTTGATTCCTTGAAGAAGGCCTTGTTGCCGACTCCCCTTACTCAGACCTCTTGACTATGGTCGATAATTCCTACTCTATATCGAAAACGTTGAATCTACCATAGGAATGGTTCTCATCCAAGAAGAATATGCACATAAAGAACACATTATTTACTATATTAGCAAAGGCCTTGTTGATCCCAAGGTTTGATATTCTCACATTGAAAATTTGGCCTTGGAAGCAATTCAATATGTCCAACATTTGTAACATTATATCCTTATGTGGAAGATCACTATTTTTTTCAATGGCAACCCCATGTAGTACATCTTGATTCAACAAATCAAGGGGGGGAATACTTGAAGTGGATTGTGATCCTCCAAGAGTTAGACTTGGATTTCATGTCTTCCAAGTCCAAAAAATCCTTGGCTTTCGCTTAGTTGATGTATGACCTTCCCCTAGTTGATGATTAACCCATGGTTAATGAGTCATTCCCTAACCAATTCTTATTCCTTATTGATTGGTTATATCCCTAGTATGAGGATGTCTTAGTGTATCTCTTGAACTAATGGTTTTTCCCTTCTCTTTCCCCTGATGAACACTAATGCATACGACATTAGGATAGACACTGCATCAATGTTGGTGATACCCTTTATCATCAAGTGGTGGATTTGATTATATCTTCTTGTATTTTCCATGAGGGGGCTGAGAGAGTTCTGAATAAATGTCATGTTGTAGCATGTGGCGATCATCTCTCTAGGTTGGCCACTTCCTAGAAGATATTTTCCACCATATAATTTTGGCCCACGATTTTCAAATATTGTATGCATGTCATCCTGAAGTTCCATTCCTGTCAAATATTTACCCAAAATATGTGCACCCATCCTGCTTGACTTCACCCTGTGGTGACCATCCACCCTTTTTCCAACTAAGGGATTGATTTCATGACATCTATGCCCACCTCAATTAACACCCATTGATACAACATCGTGGATGTTGACTACTTCACCAAGTGGGATGAGGATTTTCCTACCTTCTCTATTTATGGCACTGTCACCATGTTGTCCATATTCAATAATATTATCGCTAGGTTCAGTGTTCCTACTACCATAGTGATGGATAATGGATCCTAATTTCACAGCAAGATGATGAACAAATTAGCTTCCAGGTTGGGTTTTCATTAAGATAACTCAACACCCTATTATCCTCAAGCCAATGGACAAGTTGAAGCCATAAATTGTGTCCTAAAGACTATGATTCAATGGATGCTAGGGACACACAATACTAACTGACATATTATGTTATTTTCAACATTATGGGCTTACTGTACCTTAGCCAACCAAAAATAACACTAAATTTACCCCATTCAAACTTGTTTATGATCTGCAGAAAGTGCTTCCAATTGAATTGAAAATCCCATGCTTGAATCTATTTGTAGAACTATTTACGAACACTTGTGTTGAGGAGGAAGGTCTCTTGTACATGGCCCATCTATATGAACATCGACATGATGTTGTGTTTCCCAATGAGACTCATAAGAAGTGCATTAAAGCCTAATATGATAATTCAATCCATCCTAATGTGTTTTTGGAAGGTGATCTAATTTAGGTCTATGATCATCACCACAATATGTTAGGTGCATGTAAGTTTGAACCCATGTGGCATGGTTCCTACATTGTTAAATGTGTCTTGCGAAGAGGAGCCTACAATTTGGTCATTTATGATGGGAATCCACTTTCAAAACCTTGTAGTGGGCTCTACTTGAAAAAGTATTATGGATAGGCCATTTGGCCACATGATGCTTTGTACATATAGTTTGTTTTTGGTTTTGGATTGGTGTTCTTTTCTTTTTGTGTGTACTTATTATATTGGTTTTTTCTTAACATGCTTTATGATTGATTTGTTGATGTCATTGTTGACCTTAGTCTACATGGGATATGATGACAATGACATTCATAGTTCCCAAAATAGTTCCTCTGTTGCTTTAGTGATTTTCTCTCCCATAGATGAAGTGGTGAGATCAGGGGGTGTTTACCTTGGTCCTGTAACTAATAACATCAAAAATTATAGTTCTTTCATTGAACTCTTGTACTAGGATATTTCTCTCAACATCCACCATATAACTATCAGGATGGACTCCCAACTTATGGTCTCACAATTGAATCATGCCTATAGTATCAAAAATCATGCGTTGTTCTGTTAGTATCTAAGGGTTTGTCTTCTTGAATGATACTTTGAGTATATTGAGTATTGTCATGTTCTACAAGGATCTAATACATTGACTGTGTTAGAATGGAATTTGTTACATTAATTAATTTATTTAGCATGCATGTACATAAAACATGGTTTCCAATCACATCATTTGACATCCCTAGGTAGGAGCCAAGAGAAGAATATCTATATATATCATAAAAAGCATGTAAACTCCTTCAAAAAGGTGCCATATACAAAAGTTGGGCTCTACGGATAGAAAGATACCAAAACTTTCCAATTTGATAAATATATATTATAGTACATAGATGGGGAGACTATTTTATAGTCATCCTATCCATGGGTATAATGGTAATAAACCAAATTCGCAGCCAATTTCGAGGGAAGACGAAGGAAGGGTCGAGACACTTCTACAGTATGGTACTGCAAGCACAATGGTATATTGTCCATATGCATTAGGGATATTCCCATAGTTAGTTCCTCTACACCTCGTGGAAGTCATCCTCTGATGACTCTTCATCACTTCTCCAGCAATGGGATCGAACCCATCCTATTGGACACTCTGGTTCTACATCTATTTCAGCAAACATTCTTGCATCAGTTATATTGCACCACAAAAAATGAATATTCCAAAAATAAAAAAAACAACACAATTACCGAGGGATCCCCATGCTTCTCTTAGGGGGAGCAAGAGATCTACATCCTGAGCGAATTCAGTCCCTACAGATGGAAAGTATTCAATGTATATTATCTACTATCTCCACCATCACACAAAGATAATACCGTAATGATCCTCTTCTCTACCTCCGACCACTCTGCTCATATGATCGACCCATCGAGTAATCCTTAGATCACTTTGAAGGAGGTCAAGTATCAAAAATTGGGGCCTCATCACAAACACCCACTCTAAGAAGAACTTGACAGGAATGGTTCCATACGCAAAGTGTTTATGTCACCCATTCCTGCATGAGGTCAACTAATCCTTCATGTTCATTAGTAAACCTTCACATTAGTTTAATATGGTGGGTTCTAAACATGCTATAGCTATCCACATATTCCATTTAGTTACCAAGTGGGGTGTTGTTGATCCTGCTACTTGGGTTATGGTGAATAGGATGGTCTTCAAGGGTAACCCTATGATATCTCAGATCGATATTTTGTTGCTCATCTTCCTGGCCCCATAGCGACAATACTACTCGATATAGTCCATGGTCATCCAATAATTTCCATAATGCATACCTTCCAAAATCCATGGCACTCCATGTCGTGATAATCTAGTGAAAAATTATGTCCTTGAGATCAAGGTATAGCATGTTTCCTTCCACAATGAAGCATTGCTTCTCTGAATCCCAATAACTCACCAGCTTGTCCAATAGGTAGTTTTGAGACCACATTAAAGGGAAGAAGAATAATTTCAAAAATCCACAATCTCGAAGGGATGCAAATAATTAGTTTCATGAGATCTCTCCTTCCACTTAATCATTTTCTCATTTTCATGTGAAAATCCCATTAAAATCGAGCATCAATCAAAATTTTAAAAATTTGTTGGTCACGTCCTCAATGTTGTATTTTTTCCTCGATGTTGTTGGTTCATAGTGGGCACTAGAGTAGTAGTTATCCTATTTCCCTATGGAGAGGGAGTGACTAGTATCCTATAATTCCCTCTGTAATGTGCGACCACGTAGGGGAAGAAGAGTTTCTGGGAAACTTCCTTAAAAATTTATCCAACAAAATGCAAAAATGAATAGATGAAAGGTGCATTTTGGGACACATATTTACTTGGATCTGGTATTTTTTAATTATGTTTGACAAATATCCTACAACGAGCTACAATAGTCCAATCTTGGAGGAGGCGTTTCAACCAGCTCTCCTATTTCTCTCTTTCCAAATGTGAAAATGAGATTTTTACCATGTTAAGTTTTTTTTAATAACTCATTGATCCATTTTCACACTTAGACCAAGTAAATGTCTTCCAGTCTTTTTCCTTTTTGGAGCTTACTTTATCAATTTATAATGTCATTTTCATTCAAATTTGACCCTAGAATCTAGTTTACATGTGTTAGTTGGATTATAAGGACATTTTTTATGAATATGATGACTTCCACTGAACTTGAGGTACATGTTATAAATGACATATAGGGATAGTTTTTTTCCCGACGATACCATCTTGCATTATTATCCATCCATTATGATGATATTATTCCTTAGGTTCGATCTCGTAGGTTGCGACAATAGCCATGCCTTTTTTGTACGGTAGTGCCTACCATTCGTGGGCACCCTAGATAGCACCCTGATTTCAATCTAGTGCCCATGATGTGATTTCCTCTAGGATTAGGTAGCCCTCCTGCATACCTACTATGACTTCATTTTTGAGCCATGTTCTTCTCTTTTGATCTATATTCTCGCCATATCTTGAGGGGTTTCCAAAATTTTCATGTTACTTTATGGTCACTTATGCATTTTTTTCTCATGTCATGTTTCATGTTGATGTGCTGCTATTTTCCTTGATCCTTCTTACTGCTATTGTTGTAACACTTGACTACTCTCCCCTTTCATTATTTGACAACCAATTTGCAATCATTCACCCATGGAGAGAATAATTGCTAAGAGTGGACCTCACTTTCCAATACCCATTTGCATTCATGTTTCTTAGGTTGGTTCCATGTGCTTGGAACATAGAAGCATGTTGTTAAGCCACTCATTCTCTCCAGAAAAGCTAATGTTTGACTTTTTTCATGCTCGTTAAACCATGAAAAAGGAACTTTCTTTAACTCATTTTTACCTCTTTTTCATGTTCCTTAAATAATGAAATTGAAACCTTTCGAGTAAACCTTTATGTCTTTTTTGGAGTCATAAAAAGAATGACTAGTAAACCTCATGAGAACACTTTTAACTCTTTTTGGGGCTCATTAAACCTGAATGAAAAATACACTACCAACCACACTTTTATCTCTCTTTCGTGCTTGTTAAACTATGAAGGAGACACTCAAAAATAAAAAAATAAAAATAAAATACTCATTTTTTTTGCAATTGATCTATCTTGGAATGACAATGTCAATCATTTCTCCCTTGAACATGACACATGTTTGAGTGATTATCTCACAGTTGGGTTATTTATTCCCTAGGAGTTGTACCAGTAAGATGAGTCACAAATACGCCTCCAATTGGTTACTCTTCCAGTCATCATGGAGAGTGCTTCAATTCCTCGTATGTTGTTGCACTATATTATCCCTTCTCTTTAGTATTACTTCAAAGTAATCACCATGTCATGCTATATGTTCAAGGGAAGTTAATCCTGACTCATCCATCTAATGCTTTTTTTACCATCCGTGTTGGCCATCCCTATGTCAGTTGTACTTGGTGATCTTATCTTTTCACATCATCTATCCATGTATGTTTCATTTAGATTGATGGGGGGTAGATTAAGGCCCTCCTTTAGTGCATATATTCTTATTGACTTAAACACATTAGATTTTACTAGGTACTTTAGGGTCCATTTTCATCATCAGTGGGTACCCTCGTGTCTATTAATGGTATACCTCAATGTTTTACCATGCTCAACATCATCTCATGTATTCACATGTTGTAGAATCGTACCATTGGGTTTTGAGACGAAGACCTTGGGGTTGAGGGACACATCACTTCTTCATATCGCCCCTCCCAAGTTTCCATGGAGTATATCACTTCTATATGAGTACTTTCAAGACTTTGTGGGCACTCTTCTTAGTGCTCCGTGTCTTCCTTATATATATATTCTATGACTTAGATCCACATTGTATTTTCTCATAGTTATGATCTCTTTGAGGACATGGATCCACTATGTATTATTTCATAGGCATGGTCTTTCA
>JZKD02S0918889.1:890155-901899 GCA_000966675.3 Picea glauca | reverse complement strand
TAGTTTATTTACATTCTGTCTGTAAGCATTTTTCAGTCATTTTGTTATCAATGAAATAAAGTCTTATTTCCACTGCATCTCTGCGTTTATGTGTATTTCTGTATTTCATTGTGTTCCTACATAAATCCGGATCAAGACAGAAGAAAAGGAAGGCAGAGTGTTGAAGCTCTGTGAAGATTGTTGCAGGTATGCAGCAGTCAAGAAGACAGTTAGAGGAATGTAGGGGACGTTGGAAGCACTCAGGGTTGCAGAGTGGCAGTAGGTTTTCCAGGAGGGAAGACAAAAGGTAGGAAAATGGCTATTGAAGGCCATAGATGCGATGGAAAGAAGATCCATCAGCAGCCAAGCAAAGATGAGATGGATAAGGAGCTCGCTGAGATCAGAGCGAGGATGGAGGAAATTGCATTGTGGGTGCAGCAAGATGCAAAGTCAAGATGGGTATATGAATGGCCCATGAAGAGGAAAGAAAAATGGCCAGTTTGGGAATTGGTGGCCAAAAGACAGCGGAGGCAGATAAGAGGATGGTTGAGGCATGCTAAAAGCCTCAGGGATGATGAAGAGGAGATGGTTCAGGTATGTGAACCAGAGGCTGGGAGAAATCTCAGTGATATTGAGGATGAAATGAGATCACTGGAAGATCTCAGAGACTGCCAATAGGGAAGGATAGAAATTCCCAATTTCTGAGAGTTCAATGAAATGAGATCGTTGCGGGATCTCATAGACTGTCAGGAGGATAGCGAGGGAATTTCACATTGCCAGTAGGGCAATGAGATGAGATCACTGCGGGATCTCATAGACTGCCAAGAGGGCAGGACCGAGAATTTAGATTTCCAGTAGGGCAAGGAGATGAGATTAGAGGATCTCATAGACTGCCAAGAGAGAAGTAGAGTAGAAATCCCATACTTCCAGGAGGTAAAGGGAGAGAAGATGAGCTCAGAGCTGAGTTCATATCAGCAAGGATAGATGACAGAGAAGGAGGATCAGAGGAATCTTCTGATGATTGGGGGAATTGGGATATTCCTGCCATGTTGCCTAGGGGAGGCAAAAGTCTGTGTTGTTGGAGCAGCAACAATAGAAAGACCGCTAGCAGAGACTATCATGGAAGAAGAATTGGAGAAGATATCAAAAGATGCCCAAGCAGAAGAAGGAAATGAGCATTCCGAGGAATGGCTCAAATTTTTCATCCAAGAAGCTGAAATGACTGCAGCATTGAATCTTGCAGCAGAAGAAAAAGAAGAGGAAGCAGACAACATAGATTTTTCTTAGTTGTATCAATAGTTTGAAGCCCTAGAGAGAAGGGTGAAGGTGCAAGGCATGCACATCCAACAGATCAGGTTGGAAGCAGATGAAGGTAAATTCTAGTCTGAGGAGCAGCTGGAGAGATGGCAACAACAACACTGTCACAGGGAGAAGCTGAGCAACAACTTAGTAATGAGATTGCAGAATTGGAATCTGCCACAGAGTGGCAAGTTAAGACCACAGGAGGTGGAGGAGATGACATGGGGGATCATGATGATCTGCCCATTTGCAGAGAAAAAATGCAGCCGAGGAGATTGCATGAACAGAGCCAGCCATTGGAGCAACTGGATGAGGAGATAGAACAACTCAAAAAGCTGATGTTGAAATCAACAGAGGGAAGATGAATATCAGAGAGAATGTAAGGGAAGCAACAACAAAGCCACAACAACAACAGAGAGATGGAGCAGAGATACAGTTGCAGAGAATTGTTTGGGATCCAGGTGGATTTTAATAGCTGCGCTGGGGAGATCATGAGCAGGAGCTCATAATTTTTTCACAGCAGAGGAGTATGATGCAGGAGAATCACTCCAGCCAGCCATGCACTAGCCAGCCAACCCACTCAGTGCATTCAAAGCGCGCATTCAAGGAAGAGAGGCACCAGTCCTGTCACATTTTGAATTTGAAACTGTATTAAATGTATGTAAGGCTGGTAGAGCCAAAGTCGTGCCTTTGAGAATGCGTTAGGTAGAAGTAGCCTTTAATGGTTGTAAGTCTGGATCTAGATCCGATTCAGACTAGATAGCCCATTCAATGTAATTCAATGTAATTGAATAGAGTAGGTAGCTTGGAGGGAAGAGCTCGAAGAGCCCCCTCATTTAAAAGATCTTTCGATCTTGTTTAGAGAAAGAGTTAGAAGAGAAGATAGACAAGGAGCCGAGACTCTGTAAAAGTTTGAGCTCAAGAACACCTTGTAAAGGAGGCATTTCATATTAATATAAACAACAGTTTTTTGCTGCATGTTATTCTGTGGTTGCATGAATGTCTTGGTGTGTTCTTTATATGCTGTGAATGTATGGTTAAGTTTGCATTTGCAAGGATAGATAGGTTCTGCTATATGTGGGTTCTTTGATTTCAGTTTTGGGTTCTTTGAGGCTTCATGCCAAGAGGGTGTGACAGAACACTGCGGGTTCTGAGAGCCAGTGCATAAAGTGCACTTCCAATTCTATGGAATTTGGATGAAGACGTGCTAGGAGAGCACACCAGCTGAAGTCTTAAAATCAGGGAAAGATCTCAAGGTTGTTGAACACCTTGGAGACAGGACTGTGCAGAGGAAAGGCACAGAGGAAGACATAATCTCTAAGGAGTTCTATAGAATCTCTGCCAGGAGGGCATTGAGTAGGTGCTAGAGTGAACAATAGAACTCTGGTTTGAGTTTAGAAAAGGAAAACAGGTTTACTAAGGAGAAACTCTACTAGGAGGGCATTGAGTTGGTGTGCAGAGAGAGCACAGGAAATAAATCCTTTGAGTTTTGGAACAGAGAAGAGTCTAGGAGAGGACCTTCACAGGGTTGCTGAACACCCTACATGCTCAACAAAGAGTTGCTTGAGCAAGAGACAACCAAGAGGGAATTAGCTTCTCCATTTAAGGGAGAAGAAAGGGTTAAGTACCTTAGAGTTCTGAGCAACAGACAAAGCTCAGGATAGATAGCACTGTCGTGTGCAAAGACTCTGCAAGGAGTGCAGAAGTCGAAGAATCTTTCGAGGATTCAAAAAGAAGAGAAGCTCAGGAGGGAGAGTGCTTTCATGAACAGAGTCCTACAAGTATCACAGAGAATGAAAGGAGACCCTTTGGAGGGTTTGAGTTCGAGGAAGCTCAGGAGGGAAAGTGCCTTCAAGAAAATAAGCGAGACCAACGATACAAGGTTCACATAGAAACAAAGGCCGAGACCTTTGATACTTTGGAAATATTCCAAAGAGGAGGAAGAAGCGGAAGCTCAGGAGGGAGCTACAACTGCTGTTAGATCAGCTGGAGAGGAAAAGATCTGGACCATTGGAGTTTCACGTCCAGGCAGCGTAGGAGAACGTAGCGGAAGAGAGAGATATGGGTCGTCAGATATAGAACAAAAAATTGATAGCCATTGGATCTGGGAGGCGCTGCACAAGATTTAATCTCATATGCGCAGAGGAGAGGGACCACAAAATCTTGAAAGGATCAAGATTGTCCATCATTGAAGAGGACGCATGGCATTAATCTGAGGACCCATCAGGGTTTCGGATATCGGGATTCCAAGAGGTAAGAGTTGGGAGGGAGGAAGTATCGACTCGCGAAGTCCTGAAGACATCAGAGGCATCCATCTGCGGAGGACATGTGTCACGAGATCCTCACATTTCGAGGATTCGGACATCGAAAGGGTGAATAGGGAAGTGTTTTGACTTTGTGACTTGCAAAGTCCCGAAGGAATCAGGACCATCCATTTTGGAGGACAGGTGGCAGAGATCTGGGTCATATCGCGGATTTAGGTATCGTGAGCTGGGAGGCGGAGGCCTTTACTCTACAAAGTTTTGAGTCGCGATATTGCAATGCGATCTGAACCATTGATTGAGGAGGAAGGAGAGCCGTGAGATCTGGCATCTCAATACATCGCGTATCGAAAGTTCGGGAGTTTGAAGGGGGGAAATCAAACTCTTGATTGTGTGAAGCTCCAAGTAGCGAGGAGCAGAGACAGTCGTTGGATCCAGGTCACAGGAAGACCGTTGGATCAGAACCTTCGCCATATTGTGCACTCAAGGGTTCGAAGGTTGAGAGAGTTTCTTTTTTACTACAAAAGTCACGAAGTGCCAAGAGCTGAGATTTTGGGTTGACACGTGGCGCGACCATCATGTGGTGACCGCGTGGTTGACAGGTGGACACTCGTCGCCTGGGAAGGAGTCAATGCCCTGTTGACTTCTCGTGCTTCAGGTTCTCGTAATAAAGGAGCACAAAGTCTCAACAACTCAAGTCGTGAAGTTACGATTTCCGAGAAGAGTTGAGGGAGTCAAACCTTCTCTGACTTTCGTGTCTCAGGGTTTCGTAAAAGAAGGGCAGGAAGGTTCAATCCTTCAACTCGCGAAGCTACGAAGTTGCGAAAGGTGCTAGTTGTTAGCCCTAGCCAGTGGTCGCTGGTAGAAGCGTTAGCGAGAAGGGGCTATACCCGTATCGTCATATCAGATATTGGGAGGTTGGAAAAGAAGAGTCAAGGGTCTTCGGCTCACGAAATCGCGAGACTGCGAGTTGCGAAAGGCGCTTGTGCCAAGGCCTAGTTGTGGTCGTGTGGAGGTGAAGCTCGCACCTTGTGCCTGTTTGCATAAGGGGGTTTCAGAAGGACCTGTGGATCGAATGTTGAGGTTCCAATAGGGATCCGAAAGATCCATTTCAGCTTAAAGGTAAATTTGAGAACGATCCTTAGACCGGGAGGTCGTGTAGAACCTACTGAGGTAGGGGGTGCTGCAACAATTACATTGTGCATTCATTAATCTCTACTAAATTTTAGTACATTGTGCATTGCTACCTCTCAAGAAATTTGGCAAAGGTGCATTCTTGAATACATGGGAGAAATGAAAAGAGTACCTATAATTATCAAGTGCGAAAATCAAAGTTCAATGAAATTCGTAAATAACCAATTTTATCATGCAAGATCAAAACTTATTGAAACTCAACATCATTTTATAAGAGAAAATATTCAATCAAATGAAATTGATTTAATTTATTGTAATAAAAATGAGAATATGGATGATATATTCATTAAGTATTTGGAAAACATAGATTTTGCAATATGTAGAGATATGATAGGAATAATAAAGTATTCATTTCTTCATTAAGGGGGAGTTTTAAAAACAAATGACATAATTGTTGGCATATTGTTATACTTAACATAAAGTCTCTCAATAAGAATACTCATTTAGATAAGTATATGTCCAATTCAGGTCTAGTTTTGAACAAATCTAGTGATCTCTAAAAACTATATATAAACAAGATATTTATACATACACAGTTTGTGTCACACCTGACCGCTTAAGTACTCTTTAAAATGAATAGGGCATAAAAATTTTTCACTTTCCTACAACTCCCTGAACTCTTCAAACGAGGTCGCCATCACCTTATGTTCATAAAGAGATTTCCAATGACTATAACCTTGTGCAAAATCGACCTATGGTTTGAAATTTATGGCTTTCCAAAGTATTAGAGGCATCAATGGCCAATGGCCATCCCCTTCATCACGTGACATCCATGTAGCTTCACCTCTCTCATCTCATATGACATGGCACTATCGTGAATTGGGTCTTCACAACCTGGAGATGACGTGGTTCATGCTTGCAGGGATTATCTCTGAGTCTTCACGGATATCTAGACTTTGTCCCTTCGACATTCTCACACAAGCTAAAACATCCCTGGAGACCCAAAGTCCCGAAGTCTCTTTCCACTCTAGGATATATGGTGGAATTCTATCCATCTGATGATTCATATTTATTCACACTTAACACGTGGTTTAGACATGACAAAGGGGTTTGGTCCCATACCTAACTCACGACCAATCCCATGATTCAATGTGGAATTGTCTAGTCATGCCACATCACAATGGCATGCACGGGCCTATCCAATCAGTGGACACTACAACAAGGGAAATTCAATGCTTCGACATTTACCACACCCTCTTATATCCTCGAATCTCCTAGAGTTCAAAGTTTTAAACTATCGAAGAGGGTCCCACGTGCGTACTTACAAAAATAGCTTAAGGTTAATAACAAGATTTCTTTAATTCCATTAATCAAGTAATCTTCCGACTTTGCACTATAGCCCAAGTTATACTCTCCTTCAAACTCCTGAAATCCTGAAGGAAAAAACTGATCCATATGGATATTGGTGGCCACCCACCTATTCCAAATTTCAACTGGCTCACCTTGACAACTTTCAGTTCAATACATTATTCTGTAATGGGGACATTTCTTTGGAATTGTGGGTTATGCACTTACGAGGTTGTCCTAAAGCCCTACACAACATCCAAGAGGATATTGGTGGTTGTCCACCTATTCCAGCTTGGTTATTTTGGAATTTTTCATGTCAGTACATCTTTTTTTACTTCCAGGGCCGTTTTGGGGCTCTACACAATGTTTTATTGGCTTTCCGCAGTCAAACTATATACATAGTCATAGTTTGAGGTTATAATACATATTTAGAAAAAATACCTTTCCAACGGGCTATCACACACCTGAAATGGAGATCGTATGAAAAAGTTATGACCGAGGGAAGTTAATGTACTAACTTACCCCAACGGGGCCCACATGAATTTTGGCGCTTCATCTCCTATGGTTTTGCATTCATTTTTTTCACAAAAAGGCCTTCATAGCCTCATTGTAATCATCTTGTTATGAATGAGCATAGCTGTCACATCTCTTTGCACATATAAAGTTGCCACAATTCTAGTGAGTCTTGCACTCTATTTTTTTACAAACTCTGTACATTTCTTTCATTAATAGGAATCATGTATTGTTATATTTCTCTGTTTCTGGAAATTTTTCTGTGTATTTCATTATAATATCTCTTCTTTCATTTGGTTTTGAAAATAATCTAGATCAATGGTATCAGAGGAGGCTTCTCTTGATCATTTTTGAGTGCATGTGCCTGACAAGGTCTGAGCAGAGCAGGTTGGGTCTCAAGCTTGTCTCTCTTGAGGACAATCACTCTCACACACCCAATAAATAGGGATGATTTTAAGGATGGAAATTTATTTTAAAATGTAGAATCCTTGGCGAATATTACTAATCCTTCATATGCCAACTATAAATGATTGGCGATATTTTTGTAAAAATATTCAAATTTCTAAGGATTTTATATATTTTTTGTAAAATTTTGGCGATTTTTAAGGTAAAATAATTTTATCTTATAGAATTTGGGCGAATAATTTTTAAAATAGTGAATCTCATTTTTGGAAAAACCATAGAAAATTAGCCCATGAGCAAAATTTAGCCCCTAAAATCATCCATACCAATAAACCCTCTATGGTGGCAGAAAAGAAAAATGGTGGAGTAGAAGATTCTATTAACCTTTTTCTTGAGAAGGCTCTCGCGTGACAAAGGGAAGAAATGATGGAGAATTTTTCCCACATCCTTCAATGCATCTCGATAGTAACAGAAACATCTTCATTGAGCAACCACTTTGGAGGAACCTCTCCCTTCAAGGTATAGGTTAATTTTGATATTCTCATATTTGAAGGTCAGATAGATGTCGATGCCTTAGAAAAACGGTTGAATCTACTAGAAGGTTATTTCTTTGTTCACAATTTTTTCGACAGGGAAAAGATCACCTTCACACTCCACAAGGCTCTCCCCCATGTCAAAAATTGGTGGGAAACTTACTGGGAGAAAAGTTCCACAGAGGAATATGGAATATATGGGGCCAATCCCACTTGGTATTTTTTGTGTGGATGTGTTCAAGGAAAAATACTACCTTGTTGAAAACTATGAAGACCAGTGCATGAGGTGGACCACACTGTGGCAAGACAAGAGCCAGACAGTGTTGGAGTTCACAAATAATTTCCATACCTTGTGCACCAAGTTGGGTATCAAATACTCTGAGTGGAATTTGGTTCTGAAATATCATGGGGCTCTACATAGGTACATCCAAATCTAAATGGATTTCCTAAAGATCTCATCATTGGAAGTTGCCTATCGATATGATGTCAAAATTGAGAAAAAATGGAGGCACTAGAATAAATGGGAGTTCAGGTCTACAAATCTATAACAACCAAAGCATGGTAAATACGACCTTGACCAATAGCCTCTCGAAAACTAGTCGAAGACACAAGAAAAGAAGAGTAAAGGAAAAATGAAGAATGACACTGGGAAGTAGTGCGACGTCCACAAAATCCCCTGGAACAACACTGATGAATGTCGCTCGAAACAATCATTGGTGGTCAAGGTCAAAGACAAGGAGCCAAATCGTGATTTAGAATATGATCCAGAAAATATTGAAAATGTAAAAATCATTGATGCATACCCTACTTCTATTGTCGTGACAACAACAATTCAACCATAATATCCTGAAGAGGGGGATCGCCTCTTCCATTCATAGATGTGGGTGAAGGGGACCCCATTGCATTTCATTGTTTATAACGACGGATAGAAGAACCTCATCTCACCTAAGTTCATCAAATAGTTGGGTTTTTTGACAAAACCACACCCACAACCATACAACATTGGGTGGCTTCACCAGGGACGAGATCTCCATGTCAGCCAACAATTCCCCCTGTCCTATGGCATCCGACCCTTACAAGATTAGGTAGTGTGTGATGTTTCCCCTCTTGATGTATGTGATTTTTTTTTGGTCCAACCATATATGTGGAAACTTCATGTTCTTTATGAGTCTCGACCTCGTAGTTTCATTATTGATATGGTGGGTTATCTCTATAGGATAGCAGAGGTAGTTCCAATTACTGTTCCACCAAAACATTGCCTCAAGGTAATCTCTCATAATATAAAATGCATCATCTTCATAGTATGTTCAAAGGATGCACATAAGGCCATTACAACCACTGTAGCCTCAACACCTTATGTCCAACAAAAGTAGATTACAAAAGAGAAAGAAGATATTATTTCTTCACCTACAATGGTGCCTACACAATTCCCTATCAATCCCAAAGACAAGAGGTTGGTGGAACAAATTCAACCCTACCAGAAATAGGCTCGCGATAGCCTTCCACATACCAAGCAACACAACTTCTCTAACAAGGCACACAACTCACCAAGATTCATATTTAGAAAATCCTTTCCCCTCTTCCTTAGAACTGAATGAAATGGATATCATTGCTTCCTAAGGGGGGAGGATTGATATAGGTGGATATTGGTGGCCACCCACTTGTTCCAAATTCCAACTAGCTCATATTGACAATTTTCAGTTGAGTACGCTTCTCTGTAATGGGGAGATTTCTTTCTAATTATGGGTTCTGCACTTATGGGGCTATCCTGAATACCTACAGAACATCTAGGTGGATATTTGTGGGCATACACCTATTCCAACCGCATTATTTTGGAAGTTTTCATGTCAGTACATCTTTATATACTTCCAGGGCCGTTTTGGGGCTCTAAACATTGTTTTATTAACTTGCTACAACCAAACTGTAGTTAGATTCATAGTTTGAGGGAATATTGCATATTTATTGAAAATACATTTCCAACAGGATTTCACACACCTAAAACAGAGATCGTATGCAAAAGTTACGACCCAAGGAAGTTAATGTACTAACTTACCCCAATGAGGCCCACATGACTTTTGTTGCTTCATCTCCTAGGGTTAGGTTTTTGGATGTCTAGGGTTTTGAAATTCATGTTTATCATAAAAATTCCTTCAACAGCTCATTGTAATTATCTTCTTGTAAATGAGCGTAGCCATCCCATATCTTCTCAGAGATAAAGTTGCCACCATTATAGCGAGTTTTGCACTCTGTATTTTTATAGTCTCTGTACATTTCTTTCATTAATAGAAATCATGTATTATTGTATTTCTGTGTTTCTGGAAATTTTTATGTGTATTTCATTATAATATCTCTACTTTCATTTCGTTTTGAAGAAAATCCGGAACAAAAACCTCGAATTTCCATGGACCGTCGATCTAAGATCCTTCGGGATCTTTCTTTATCATTCCACAGAGAGCAGTGGAAGGATAAAATTAGTGGTAGTATTAACTAGTAGAAAATGGTGGTCACTACCTCATGACCACTTCGACCGGTAATACTCTAGAGGGGTTAAAAGGTTTGGGATTGCAAGATTCACAAAGTCATGAAATTGTGAACCCCCACCAACCTTCTGATCAAGTAGATAAATCAGGTAGCATCCCTGCCATTGGATGCATAAGAGGAAAAATATGAGAATCACAACATTTATCTATGATCATGATCAACGATGAAGAGAATACCTGCGGTAAAATGTTGGTAAGTGTTTAACGATAAGGAAAATCCCACGATAATAAATAAGAGATTGCCAATTTCTAGTCAAACCGTCCAGTCATTGTTTCAACAGGTTTGTTTTAGCATGATTTAAATGTTGTGAGCTTCCAACATCCTGAAGTACCGAAGCCCAGAAGGATTAGCTCCTTTTGAGCATGTAGCTAAGGGTTCCATGGCCCTGGTCATATGGAACTCCTAGTGGCTCGAGGGCTAAAGATGGTGAGCCATTAATAAAGGAAATAATCCCATGACTTAGAGATTATGGTTACTTGGAACCTCTACGCTCCTTGGAAGGATATGCATTAGGGTCTTAACCTATAATTGGTTAGGGTCATGGTTTTGGGCCTAAAGTCACATGGTAAAGTGGGTTGAGGGAAGCTCCTTTTTTCTATAGAACTCAAATTCTATAACAGGAAAAGGGAATTTGATGGATGGACGAGCTCATGATAGTCATGTAGATTTCGTCTCAACTCTCTATTCATGGACTTGATCCTTGGACAATCCTTTTTTAAGTTTGTCACAAATAGAATCAGATATAAGGTTAACTCTCTTTCTTCAACAATTTCATTTAAAACCCATTAACTACAACCCTCCTTTGTTAAACATGATTAAACAAAAATCCATTGAAAGAAATATGATATTCAAATTCTACTTCAAATTTGTTAGGCGACAAGGTCATCAAAGTTACAATTTTTAACATTCAACAAGATAAACAAATTAAGCCATCATTTAGCTCAAGAAAACTCATTTTATAAAAAAATTATTCAATACAATATAAACTCATAATCACACTTATCTGAAACTTGGAAATTAGTTAGCAACTGCTGAAAGGGGTTCCCATTTCAACTCAACCATAACCACAGTCTCTCTTAGATTATTCCTCCACTAGCCACCCCATAGCTAGATCATGATTCCATGAGAGGGATTCTACTTGATCTCAACAACAACAAGGGACAAAGGTTATTCTCCTTTTCCCACAAGAAGTTGGAAGTCCAATTTTCTATCCACCAAGCAAGGGAGCCTGCTCGCATTATTCACTCAATCTGATATTTGTTCATCAGATTGATTAGAAAACAATGTCCAAGCATTCCTGTAACCATAACAACTTATTTATTATTTATCTTGAGGACCAGAGAGCCTCACACACTGCTTTCTTCTTAATTGGTCCTCAGATCCATTTTTGCATCTTCCTCCCTTCTTCCCTCTGCCCAAGATTTTTTTTACCTTCCTTTTCTTTCATGGAAAGATTTCATGGGTCATATTAGGAAGTTTCCAAATTCCTACATTTCCAATATCCTCATTAATGCTTGAGGGAAGACTTCCCAACTACCATCTTGACTGGAAATTTATTTTTTGGGCCATAAGATCGTTCTGGATCCACACAATTTATATCCAACAAAGTATCGGCCTGGTAGGGGTCATCTCAAAATTACTAGTTCCTCTTACCATCCCTCTCATGACATCAAGATCTATATTTAAACCCTCTTTTAGTAGTCATGGAACTATATCCTTTTATTAATTAGCGCGC
>JZKD02S0918889.1:847165-878269 GCA_000966675.3 Picea glauca | reverse complement strand
GTTTTCTTCCCGCAGCTGTTGACCAGTCTCGAGAATGCCTCTTTGCACGGGATCGGCGGAGGAGGGGCCGACCCCCCACTCCCTGGCGCCGCCATTGGACCTCCCAGCCCGATCACACTGTTAAAACCCTAGCTCGAAGAGATGCATGTTGCATATACCGACCAGTTGCCTCTTTCCTCTTGATGTATTCTTTCTTGATCCTAATATCATTGATCCTAATGTTGAATGCAAATTGTTCGCTCTCACCTTTCGAGATCGGGTTAAATGTTGGTTCAAATTTTTTCTGTCTAATTCAATTCATTCCTGGTTTGAGTTTGGAACTAAGTTTTTATCTGATTTTAACAATTTGGATTATGGTAAATTAGGTGAGGAATTGAATTTTCTTAGGAAAGAAAATGATGAATCATTAGAATATTTTGCAATTAGGCTCATACATTTCTATACTAGATTCCCTTTGAAAGAAATTTCTCTTATTGATGAATGGTTTCAATATCTCATTTCTCTTTCAGATGAACAAGATCAATTAATTGTTAACCAATATGAATTAGGAATTAATATTCATTCACAGGTTGGTTTAAACTTTCATGATGATCTTGAGAACTTAGGAGTTGTAGAAACACAACATTGTTTTCCAACTTATTTCATTTTGTTAGATCATGAGCAACATGATATCTTGAAATATGCAATTGTTCCTCCTGATAATGCTTCAATGTCTTCTTCCGATGATAAAGAAACTTTAAATAAAAATAGTGGTCATACTATCCAAGAAACTACAACTATTTCAAAAGAGAAAGAAATTGAATTTGATATTTGTGATTATGTTATCAGTAAATATTCTCCTAATTCATTTGAACAAGTTCAATATAAATTATTGGGATATTCCATCATTAGTCAAACTATTAATCCCCCACTTATTCTTGAATACCCCAACAATTGCCACAATTCTTGTGATTTCTTCTCACATCCACCCTTTCATAATGAACATGTTTTTAATAATTCATGTTTAGACATTTCAGGAGAGCATACAATGGAGGTTGATCAATTTATACTAGGAGAAGAAACAAACCCACAATTGAAATCATATATGCCTACCACTTTAAGAGATGCATTTTATCTTCTTAACTCTTCTACATATTGTTCATTGAACCCTGGTATATTTGATGACTATGTTATGCAGTTGCGTGTTTCATATCATTCTGAATATCTTTATGCTTTATTAAATTATAATCAGATAAAATCGATAATGATTTTCGTATAGAAGATAAAGGAGAGAATAGTTGTTTCCATGGAACGATTAATTCTTTTGATCACCTATCTATAAGGGAATTAAGAAATGATTCAAATAGGTTTCAAATTGCATCCTCTTTTTATTTATCTCAATTTATGTTTAAGGAGGAATCTTATTTTTATCGTAATCAATTATTTGAGATTGAAGATTATAATCAATCAAGTATTGTTGTTGGTTATCATCATGATATTAATTGCAAAACATTGGTTGATCCAGTTGGTTCATCTCTACCTATTGATTGTGAATTATATCGTGTCATTGTAAATTATCAAAGGAATGAGATGCTTCTTTTTAAAATTAAAACTATTATAATTTCTCATTATTTTGGTGTAATCTCTAAAATAGATCGTACTAAGATTCTTTTACAAGATTCTTTCTGTTAAATTTATGTATATTATTCTCATAAATCTACTGCACATATCATGATTGGATCACATATTCGCTTGAGGATTCATATCTAAATAATTTTTAGAGTAAAGGAAAAGTTTTGCTTACTTTGTTTCCTATCAAAAATCTAGGAGGTAAGCATGATGTGTTTTTTCCATATCCTCCATGCAAAGAAATTTCTAAACAAATGAAGAATTGTTAGGATAATTAGGCACTTTGGTCTTGACAGATGGTTATGTTAGGTCCCCATAATTTTGACAAGTTTTTGTTGGAGTTACTTCAAACACACCTAGGATTTATTTTTCCTAAAGTTTTTCCTTGATTTTTTAGTCATTATCAATCATTATCTAGTCTCCTATATTTTAGGGGACAATATTCGACCTAGAGAATATTATCTTCAATTGAAACTTCAGTTTGACTAGTTGAGTTGAGTTTAGATGCTGCATTGGTTTTGTCACCATGCAACATTGGGATCATCACCATGATAATGCACACTTTCCTTGGGATCATCACCAGACTGGCACGTTCCCCTTGATTCCCTGATCTACTCCTCACTCCACTATGTTCAGTCCATTAATTGAAGATTGGTTGACTAGTTAACTCAGCTAGGTGGTAGTTCACTCTCGTAACTTCCTGAGAGACTAGACTAGGTGGAAGTTCACTCCAGTAATTGTTGGTGTGTGTCCATATCACTCTACACCACCACTATGGCACATTGGTTCTCCTCCAGTGCACATTCATTGAGTTATACATAGTATAGCATGTGTAAATTATTCATTATGCATGATGGTTAATGAGAATTCTTCCATTCTTTCTCTCCTTCTTCTTCTTTCTCAATTTCTCTATGCAAATGTGTGTATTATTTTCTATACAGATATATTATGTGCAGTTTAAACACATTTACATGGTATCAGAGCCAATAGACTGCTAAGAAAAATCTACACCAAATTTTTTTCAGGTACAAAAGATTGAAGACAGTGGAAAGATGGATTTCCCAAAAGAATTCATTCTTACACCTTACAATTACTTTTCATGGAAGGACAAAATAGTTGTACATATCCAAATCATAGGATTGTACAGGTTAACCTTGAATGCATACATAGAACTGACATCATCCATAGAAAAATCCAAGTGCTTAAATCGAATGGGTGAAGCATTCAGAAGAATTTGCAGTCTTATTTCTCCCGATCTCCTTTTTCACATATCTTCATGTAAGACTCCCAATGAAGCCTGGAACAATTTGGAAGGGCTCTTTGGAAAATAGGATGAGATGAGGGGACACTTACTGGAGGTGGAATTTCTCACATTGGATCCAAAAATCTTCCACAATATCCAATATTTCCTTAAAAAATTCAAGGATTTACTGTTGCAACTCAAATCTTCCAGGGTTAATAAATATAAGGAGGAGAAACAAATGGTTCTCACCATTCTCTCCAAAATTTGTCCTGAATTCTCTGTGTTCGTGTCCACATTCCATTCATTCATATTCTCCTTTGGAGCCACCTCGAAGATTCCTTCTCTTGAGGACTTTATCGAATCCCTAACACAAGAGAAAACCAAGCTTATCAATAAGAGAAAAATCAAAGGCCCAAAGCCACATGCACTTACTATGCAATATGGAAGCCATCAATATCAGAAATCTAAAGATAAATATAAAATGAAATCTTATGCACATCCAAAGAAGGAAGGGTACACAAAACCCTTCACCGATGCCTTCGAATCCAAAGGGGGAAAGGGAAGAAAAGGGGATAAATGCACGTATTGTCACAAAGGATTTCATCCAGAATACGCATGCATGCAAAAAAATAAATATATAACGTATCAAATACTTCATAAAAACAACCTTGGAGATCGCATCCTAGAGGGTCCTAAGAAGAAGAAGCAAGAAGATCAAAATCCCAAGAAAGGAAATTCTAGCCATGCCTTGATTTCCATCAACTCCTCTCTTGATGCTTGGATCATAGATTAAGGAGAAACACATCACATGGTTGCCTCAAAATAATTATATTCTTCATTATATGCATGCAAAGTTCCTCCTATCCTGATGGGGGACAACTCTTCAGTTGAAGTCACCAGAAAAGGAAGGATTGAACTCACCAATGGAAGCTTCGAGAATGTACATAACATTCCCAAACTTTTCATCAACCTTCTCTCCGTGTATCAAATGAAAAATTACGGAACATGAAAGAAAGTCATATTCAAAACAAATGAAGTGGACATACATGACATGCAAACCAACTCCAAGGCTGCTATCGATGAGGTAAATCATCAGTCTAGATTGTATACATTTTCTGAATTTATTGAACTAGATTCTGCTTTACTGCTTACTCATGCTGATGAAAGTAGTAGGATATGGCATGAAATGTTTGGACATTTGAATTTCAGATACATGAAACAAATTAGCAAGAAAATATTGGTTGATGGTCTACCAGACATCCATTTCTCCAAGGGAGTATGTGAGGGATGTGTTCTTGGAAAAAACCCTTAAGAGAAATTCGACAAAGGAAAGTCTTAGAGAGATTATGCACCTTTAGATCTGATCCATAGTGACCTCATGGGTTATTTTCCACATCCATTGATCCAAAAATCGAGGTTTGTTCTCATTTTTGTTGATTATTTATCACGTTTTACTTGGATTTACTTTCTCAGGAAAAAAATGAGGTCTTTCAACATCTCAAAGATTTCAAAGCCTTGGTTGAGACACAGTCCAGAAAGAAAATCAAAGTCATTTGAATTGATAATGGAGGAGAGTATATCAATCATGATATCCATAATATTTTCCATGAGAAGGGATTAATTTGCAGCACACAATTCCCTATATTGTACAACAAAACAAAGTTGTTGAGCGAAAAAATAGATATCTAAAGGAGATGGCATCTTGCATGCTGAATTCAATGTCACTACCATAGAGAATATGGGTTGAAGAACTTAATTCTGCAACATACATCCAAAACATATATCCCCATAGATATGTCAAGGATAAGAACCCCTACGAGGCTTGGAGCGACCTCAAAATGAAAGTGAGTCACCTTCATATTTTTGGTTCACGTGCATGGGCCCAGATTCCCTATGAAAAGAGGAAGGCACTCGATCCACATAAGACTGAGTGTAGGTTTTTTGGATACCCAGACGATGTGAAGGGATATGGAATTATTGATGTTTCCTCGGACCAGATCATCATCGAGCGAAGTGTCCAATTCAAGGAAAGTGTGTTGCATGTACCGCATCAGTCACATGCAGACACCTTCATTCTTCCACCTGTCCGAGATGATGAGCATCCACATGCCTAATCTTATTCAAATGAGACTTCTAATTCAGAGGAATCATATGATTCAGATACTAAGTCAGTATGTTCAAATGCAGAGTTAGAGCATCTAAATGAATATGCAGAGCGAGAGAAGAGGCCCAAGTGGGCACAAAATGCTCTTCAGGATGAAGGGGATCTTGTTGGTGATCCAACCGATACTAGGAGGATTGGATCTGATTTGGAGGAGCCTCTTGTTGCACTCACTACCACTTAACCATTTTCCTCCAGGAATCTTTTCTTAGTTTAGTTTTCAAATCCACAATCTTATGGTGAGGCTACTGGAAATCCCTTTTGGGAATCCATCGTGTAGGAGGAGTACAACTCCCTCCTCGATAACCAGACTTGGGATCTAGTTCCCCTTCCTTCTGGGAGGAAACTTCTTATATGAGGATTGGTCTACAGGACCAAGAGAGTAGTGGATGGACAGATTAGAAGATAAAAATCCAGGCTTGTTGCCAAAGTCTTTCAGCAGGTGCATGGTGTTGACTATGATGAGACCTTCGCTCCAATAGTGAAGATGGAATCCATATAATTGGCACTTTCCATTTCGACATCCAAGGGATGGGAAGTCTATCAGATGGATGTGAAGAATGAATTTCTTCACGGTGATCTCTTTGAGGAGATCTATATAGAGCAACCCCATGGATTTATGAAGGACTCATCTTTGGTATGTCAACTGAAGAAGTCCCTTTCTGGCCTCAAGAAGGATTCGAGGGAATGGTATACCAAGATGGAATCCTACCTGTTGTCACAGAACTTTGTACATTGTAAATTAGAACCAAATGTCTACATGCTCAAGATGGTTGATTCACTTCTACTCTTAGTTATGTATCTTGATGATTTGTTGATCACCAGTTTCTTGACTTCAGTGATTGTTGTAGTCAAGAGGATTCTACATGACGGGTTTTTGATGATGGACATGGGTCCACTACGCTTCTTACTTAGACTCAATATCAATCAGGATGCATCAAGAATCAAACTATCTTAGGCCAAGTATGCACAAGATATCCTTGAGAGATTTCACATGAAAGACTGCAAGTTTTCTCCGACTCCTTTCCTATCAGGGGTAAAACTTGAGGATGATGGGGACACTCCATTGGTTGATAGAACACTATGTAGATTTTAACCTTGTACAATATTTACTGCAAACTAATTTTCAGTAAAAGAACATAAAATATACAATGGAAAATACAAACATTACATAGAGACTTTTCCCCTGGAAACCCAAACCGAGAAAACCAACATATTCTATATGCATTCATAGTGTTACATTGTTCAGAATACAATATACATATAGGAGCTAGCAACATACAAAACCCTAACCCAATGAACTGGATTAGTCAACAACCCTAATTCCTTAATTGGAAATAGAAAACCATCAGCGAAAACCATGTGCTAGAAAACTACCCAAAAATTTGACATGTTTCCCAAGGATTTTTTTTTTTCTCTAGGGCACTTCCCCGACACCCCCTCAAACCCCCTTGCATGCCCGAGGCAACGCATAAACTACTACTCATTCAAAGAATATAGCACATACCCAACACACTATACAAACAACTAGTGGGGATCTTGTTGTATCTCACACACTCCAAACCAAACCTCTCCTATGTAGTTGGCATAGTTTCCAGGTTCATCCAGGAGCCGCATGAGCTACATTGGAAGGCTGCAAAGCATATCCTTTGATACATAAATGGAACTATCACCTTTGGGATTCATTATGCAACAAAATATTCATTAGATCTCATGATGTTTACAGATTCTGACTGGGCTGACGATAACATTGATCGCAAGTCCACATCTGGTTACTCACTCAGTCTTGCTTCCAGGCCTATCTGTTGGTCGAGGAAGAAGTAGGCTGCTATTTATCTTTCTTCAGACGAGGTAGAGTAAAGAGGGGTAGTTAACATAACCACTCACGCTATGTAGATGCAACATTTTCTCACTGAGTTGGGCATTCAGTTTCATCGGTTGATCGTCATTTGGTGTGACAACCAGAGAACTCCGAAGTTCTGCAGAGATCCATTTCAAAGGAAATGGATGATGCACATTGAGATACACATGAACTACATATGGGACTTAGTACACGAGGGGATCATTGACCTACAATTTGTTCCTTCACTAGAACAAATGATAGACATCTTCACCAAGACCTTCACTGAGCAGAAAATCCATTCTTTACGAAGTCGTCTTGGAGTGAAGGACATAGTTTCCTAGCAACTGTAGTTCTTCTTTTTACATACATTGTGCCTTGAGGGGGGGGTTTTGTTGAAAAGTCAACAAGAAATATGTGTCTAATTTATTTTTCCCTTAAATAAATTGGACAATATATATTAATCTATTATCTCATAATTACTTGAAATAGTTAACTGAAATGGAAAATCAATAAGCTATAGGAAATTCAAGTTCAAAGGTTGACTGGTGGGACATGGAAGTTGAATTAGTTGTAACTAATTGACTTGAAGTTGTAATAGATTTATAAGTGTATTTATGTGAGTTGTGAAGTAGTTTAACTCATTTAAGTGAGTTAAGATCAGTTGTACTAGTTGTAACTGAACTTACACTACTAAGAGTTCAGTGAATTAATTATTAATTAATTCACAATTAGTGAACTCACATGAAACTGAAGATTTACCACTGTTAACTACATGCATGTCAAATCCAGTGGAGACCCAATTGAGATAACAGGTGAAAGGGACAGTTTAGCTATCAATTATGATTTGAGTGAAGTGCACTCATGCAATAACACACACACTGGATGTGCCCATGAGAAATGCGAAGCCTAGGCAAGAGGAATTCAAATTCATTTCTAGGGTTTTCATTACAAGGATTGTACAGAGGAGGCAGGTTTTTTGGAGGTAGAGAATTGGCACATGTATTTGTTGATTTTTGTATGACAGTGTGAGAAGATTATATTGTACTGAGAGCTCTTGGATTAGAGTTTTGTATGAGATTTTTTCATGATCCATGATATAAAAATAATATATGATAGTGGGGTTTTTAACTTTATACTTTCCCGGTAAAACATATATGTTATGTGTGATTGATCTCTCTTCTTGATATTGCAATTGGCGATCGTTTTTTAAATTCCGCAAGAATATTTGCAGAAGTGATTTTGTATTTACAGTGGAATATAATTGTTATATCAGGAGAATCCAGGCAATACATAATTTGTATTTAAATTTTCTACATGGTATCAGAGTGCAGAAGATTGCAGAAACTGAGTTTGTGATTGGATAGAATTCAAATTTGCATAAAGACTTTCTTGGTGCTATAGCTGATTGAAGATTGAAATTACTTTCAATGGATTGAGGTTAGAGTATGCACTCAAGGGAAGATCGAACTATATTGATTGGAAGGACAGGATGGAAGTAGTGCTCGAAGACAATGGCTTGAAGGAATTCATTGACAAAGATGTTCCTAATCCAGATGTTGCAGATACTGCAAATATTGATGCATGGAAAAAGAAAGTGGCAAAGGCGAGGAGGATCTTGTTGGAGGGAGTATGAGACCACAATGTATCAAGCCTCCATGGGAAATTCACACCATATGCAATGTGGAATTCTTTGACAGATCTTTTCCAAAACAACAACGACCATAGGAAATTGGCACTCAAAGATAAACTCAGGAAGATCAAGATGGAGAAGGGCGACTCCATTCCAAAATATGTCACGAAGTTTGTCCAGTGTCAAGATGAGCTGGGGAGTGTGGGAATAACAATCGCTAATGATGATTTGGTGAGCTTGGATATCCTAGGACTTCCCAAGAGTTGGCACAGTTATCAAGAATATGTCAATGGAAGGCAAAAATTGCCAAATTGGGAATGATTATGGTCGGATCTAGTGTAGGAGGAGTTCAGTTGGAACACCAGAGATGGATCTTCATGAAAGAATGATGATGAAGAGGATTGTTCTTTGGCTGCCAAGGAAAGGAGAGGGAAGGGGAATAAATTCTATTCAAAATCTGAGTCTAAAGGCAGGAAGCTGGATTTGTCCAAATTGAAGTGTTTTCACTGTCACTAACATTGGCATCTCGCTACTAACTGTTCACAGAAGAAGAAGAAAAAGAAGGTTGTTGGAGCTATAGATGGTGAGGCCCTTGCCTCTCAATTTGAACTTGAATTCTATTTGATCGCATGCATGGCTTCAAGTGCATTGGGATCAGTGTGGTATTTGGATAGTGGAGCTTCCTTCCACATGACGAGAGATAAGGAGTTTTCCAGTGACTTGGAGGAGAGAGATCTCGAAATGCATATAGAGATGGGCGATGATGGATGATAAAATGCAAATGGAATTGGTACCGTTACCTTTAAGAGGGAGTCAGGTAAACCATTTCAATTGAAAAATGTTATGCATGTTCTAGGTCTGAAGAAAAACCTGGTCTCAGTTGCAATGTTGGAGGACAAAGGCTATGACATTGTTTTCAGTGGTGGAAATTTTTTTCTGTGACACAAAACAACGGGTCAATTCAAGAGGATAGGGATTCGAGTTCAAAATATCTACATGTTGGAGGTAGATGGATGCACTACCATGATGGGCAAGGCAAAAAAAGTGATGAGCCGGGATGAGGGTGAATTATGGCACAGGCGATTGGGCCATCTTCATCATGGAGCCTTGAAAATCATGCAACAAATATCTACTGGACTTCCAATGGGAACACTTTCTCAGTTAGATTAGTGAAAGGGTTGCACCATGGGGAAGTATGTAAATTCCACCTTTCATGAAAATGAGAACCATGCTTCGGTGATCCTGGAGAGAGTTCACACAGATGTGTGTGGACCATTCTCGGTTGCTTCAACAACAAAAAATAATTATTATGTTATTTTTGTTGATGAATTTTCTCATAAATGCTAGATCTTATTCATGCAGAAGAAGGATCAAACATTCTCAAAGTTCTGTGAGTTTAAAGCATTGGTGGAGAAAGAGTCGGGGAAGCAAGTGAAAGCTCTAAGGAGTGATAATGGTGGAGAATACATCTCTAATGAATTCAAATACTTCTACAACAAAGAAGGAATTCGAAGAGAACTCATAGCACCTCATAACCCACAACAAAATGGGGTCGCAGAGAGGAAGAACATAATGATCATGGGTGGAGCACGAGCGATGTTGCATGATCAGGGCCTACCAATGCATTTGTGGGCGGAATTATGCAACCCTACGGTTTATGTGCAAAACCATTCTCGTCATCGAGTACTTGGCATGAGTACACCTGAATAATCTTTCACTGCTAAGAAACCCGATGTTTCTCATTTTGAGATTTCTGGCTCATCTGTTTATGTGCATGTGACCAAGGATGTTAGGAAGAAGCTGGAATTGACTGCTGAAGTTGGGATATTTATGGGGTACACAAAAACACCACATAATTATTGTGTGTATTTTCCTAGTAGTAAGATAATTGTTATGCGATGGCATACAAAATTTGATGAGGGGAAATCCATGTGGTTGTCGCTTGAGAGGGATTTAGACTTGCATGCAGAGGAGGAACTGCTGGTTCCCAAAGATGAGTCTCAAGATGTGGATCAGCCATATGAGGAGGTTCATGGAGTGGAGGAAGCCACTCAAGCAGAGCCATCCATCAGAAATGGTAGAAAGCGCACCACAGAAGCTGATAGATTGAGACTAGATGCTGCACAGAATGTAGGAGCCCCTACTTCACAACGCATACATAGACAGTCTCCTGATCGATTTACTGGATACATGGATCTCATGAGAAAATGTATTGTGATTGAACCATATTCCTTTTAGGAAGAATCACTGGATCCCACATGGGTAGATGCAATGGTGGAGGAATATGACTCCATTGTAAAAAACAGTGCATGGGAAATTGTCCCGAGATCAGTTGACAAATCAATGGTAGGTTTGTGATGGATCTACAAGGTAAAGCAAGTCGTTGATGGGAGTGTGGAAAAGTAAAAGGCCAGGTTTGTGGCTCGAGGCTTCTCACAGATAAAGGGGATAGATTATGATGAGACTTTTTCGTCTGTCACAAGGTACTCTTCCATAAGATCCATCTTTGCACTTTCAGTGCAGATGGGATGGCACTTTCATTAGATGGATGTAAAAACTGTGTTTCTCAATGGGATCATTGAGGAAGAAGTGTACATTGAGAAGCCAGAAGGTTTTGAGACCTTTGACAGGGATTCGCATGTGTGCAGACTCAAGAGAGCATTGTATGGGTTGAATCAAACACCTCATTCTTGGTACACTTGGATAGATAGCTATTTCACCGGATTGAGCTTCACCAAAAGTGAAGCGTATGCAAACCTATACCAAATTTTGGTGGAGGGTAATCTTTTAATCATTGTTCTTTATGTTTATGATTTAATACTGATTGGTGATGAGTAAATGATACACTCATGCAAGGAGGACCTTGCAAAGGAGTTCAAGATGAAGGATTTGGGACTTCTTCATTATTTCCTTGGATTGGAAATATGGCAGCGAGATGGTGAAATTTTTGTGTCTCAAGGAAAGTATGCAAGGAAGATATTGGGTAAGTTTCACATGGAGGGATGGAAACCCATGGATACTCCTCTTCTAGGAAACTGGAGGAAAGAGGATGCTACTTCTGGAGAGGTAGTGGATGCTACTGTTTATCGACAGTTTGTGGGTTCACTAATGTATCTAGTGAACACGAGACCAGACATTTTCTATGTAGTTAACCAATTGAGTCAAGTGATGGTTAATCCTACCAAGCTCTTTTGGAAGGCGGGAAAGCATGTCCTGAGATACCTGAGGGGCACATCTGAGTATGGATTATGGTGCAGATAGATGGATGAGGTGAAGTTGCATGGATTCACAGATGCATATTGGGAAGGAATCCCAACGGACGGAAAGAGCACATTAGGGGGAATCTTTAGTATCAGATATACAGTTGTTTCTTGGTACAACAGGAAACAAAGATTCATGGCACTCAGTTTAGCAAAAGTGGAATACATGGTAGCAGGTCAAGCTGCATGTGAGGCTATCTGGATGAGGAAGATCTTGGTTGGTTTGTTTGGTTCTCATTTAGATACGACAGTGATTAATTGTGATAATTAGATTTGCATTAAACTCTCGATTAATCTTGTGTTTCATGATAGATCTAAGAATGTAGATATCTGGTATCATCATCTCAGAGATTGTGTGCAACGGAAGATCATGTTGCTTCAGTACATTCCTACGAAAGATCAAGTTTTAGACATTCTAACGAAGGCCCTTACCAGGAGAAAATTCGAATACCATAGAGACAAGATTGGGGTGAAGGATAATCCCTTTCTTGTTGAGAGGGAGTGCTGAAAAGTCAACAAGAAATGTGTGTCTAATTTATTTTTCCCTTAAATAAATTGGACAATAAATATTAATCTATTATCTCATAATTACTTGAAATAGTTAATTGAAATGGAAAATTAGTTAGCTATAGGAAATTCGAATTCAAAGGTTGAATGGTGGGACATGGAAGTCGAATTAGTTGTAACTAAGTGACTTGAAGTTGTAACAGAGTTATAAGTGTAGTTATGTGTGTTGTGAAGTAGTTTAACTTAGTTAAGTGAGTTAAGCTCAGTTGTACTAGTTGTAAACGAACTTACACTACTGAGAGTTCAGTGAATTAATTATTAATTAATTCACAATCAGTGAACTCACATGAAACTTAAGATTTACCATTGTTAACTACATGCATGTCAGATCCAATGGAGACCTAGTTGAGATAATAGGTGAAAGGGACAGTTTGGCTATCAGTTGTGATTTGAGTGAAGTGCATTCATGAAATCACACACAGAGTGGGTGTGCCCATGAGAAATGCGCAGCCTAGGCAAGAGGAATTCAAATTCATTTGTAGCATTTTCATTGCAGGGATTGCGTAGAGGAGGCAGGTTGTTTGGAGGCAAAGAATTGGCACATGTATTTGTTGATTTTTGTATGATAGTGTGAGATGCTTGTATTGTATTAAGAGATCTTGGATTAGAGTTTTGTATGAGATTGTTTCATGATCCATGATATAAACATAATATATGATAGTGGGGTTTTTAACTTTATGCTTTCCCAGTAAAACATCTGTGTTATGTGTGATTGATCTCTCTTCTTGATATTGCAATTGGCGATCGTGTTTTAAATTCCACAAGAATATTTGTAGAAGCAATTTTGTATTTAACAGTGGCATATAATTGTAAGATCGGGAGAATCCAAGCAATACATAATTTGTGTTGAAATTTCTACAGGGTTTTCCCATGAGTTTTTCCCTCTTTCCTCACTTTATTTTTCAGTGTATCTTTTGTATTTGGGTACTTAACATGGCCTCGTTTCCGGGACTCATTTTTTATTTTCACCATAGTGATGTTCATGGAGGGTGTTGCAGTTACTTCACACCCACCTAGGCTTTATTTTTCCTAAGGTTTTTCCTTTTTTTTAGTCATTATCCATTCTCCTATATTTTATGGGAGAATATTCCATCTGGAGAATATTCTCTTCAGTTGACACTTCAGTTTGACTAGTTGAGTTGAGTCTAGATGGTGCATTGGTTTTGTCACCATGAAACATTGGGATCATCACCATGTTAATGCGCACTTACCTTGGGATCATCACCATACTAGCGCATCACCCTTGATTCCTTGATCTACTCCTTACTACACTCTATTCAGTCAGTTAACTTAAGACTGGTTGACTAGTTAACTTAGTCAGGTGGCAGTTCACTCCCGTAATTTCCTAAGAGTCTAACTTAGGTGGCAGTTCACTCCCGTAACTGCTGGTGTGTGACCAAATCACTCTAGACCACCACTATGGCACATTGGTTCTCCTCCAACGTGCATTCATTGAGTTATACATAGTATATCATGTGTAAATTATTCATTATTCATGACGGTTAATGAGAATTATTCCATTCTTTCTCTCCTCCTTATTCTTTCTCAATTTATCTCTCCAAATGTGTGTAGTATTTTCTAGCTAGATCTATTTTGTGCAGGTTCAACACATTTAGAGTTTTCCAATATCATTTACATTCTTCCATACCTTTTTTATCCATATCATGAGAAAATTGCAGATTGGCTAGAGGATTCAGATATCGGAAATATCTAAAAGAATGGTAAGGTTATGCTTACTATGTTTTTAAATGAGTATCTAGATTGTAAGCATGACAAGTTTATTTTGTATCTACAAGTACTTGTACTCTTTATTCTAATCTTCGATTTTTTGTTTCTTGTAGGACTGAATATGCTCTTATGGTTGCACTTGAAATAACACTACACTTAGTGTTTTGATTTATGCATTAGTTTAGGGTAGGTGTAGGAGTAGGTTCCATTTTGGTTTTATTTCTCACACTTTCTTTTTGAATAACGAAGTTATGAAAACACATGAACGCACAAGGATAATCATATATGAATACTATCAAGGGAGTCCACTTTAATCCTTTTCTCTTTTCTTTTCATTAAATATTTCTTTTCCAAAGACGTAATATCATCACGAAGTATTTTCAAATAGTATGATACATGATAATTTTAAAAGTGAGAGTAAAGAGATAAGGGAAGTTGAACTGTAAATTCATAATAATTCGACCCTAACCTGATACTCCACAAACATGGTCTACCACTGAACATAACTACAACCATATTGATTTAAGGATTTTTCAAATAATCTTGGTCAAATCAACATCTCATGCATCACTATACTAAGATAAAGAACCCGTCTATATGTAAAACTATGAACCTTGTAGTTCTTCCTTTTGACCCTCATTCTCAATGAGATGTTATCCTGGTTTAGTTTTGGGTCAAATTATTTTTATATTGAAGTTTTCTTTCTGTTGTTTCGATAAGTTCGTTTTGGATTTCAGATTTGAATGTTTTCAATAAAATATGATTTGGTTTGGCTTTTGTGTGTTGTTTCCTTTCTTTTGTTTTTTGGTAACTCTCTCCCTATCTTTGTTTGTTTGTATTTTTGGTTCATTTCTTTTCTATTCAATATTGATCAACATGATGAAACTTTTTTCAAAAGATTATACTTCTTGTCGGTTTTCCAAATAACCTAAGATAGTCCAAATTTGGTCTTGAAATAAAATCTATCTCAGCTCTGATAGACAATTTTAATTTGATTTTTACGATTCTTCTTTTCTTTCAACATTGTTATAAGGAATTATCTCTGAAAATTAGAGTAATCTTTGGTTATCATGGCTATTATAAGAGTTTTTACGCCATCCTAGTCCTCAAGGGATATTCCATATTTTATTTCCCATCTTCTAGATGATCTCTTATTTAGAGATTAAAATCAATAATTATGTGATCGAATAACCTATGTGCATAAAATAATAAATCATAAAGTTTCTAATTGAGGGTTGGAAGGTCTCATCATGAGTTGATCCATCATAAACATTGAAAATTTATAGAAGTGACATTACCATTTTTGGTCACCAAGCCAGGGTGGTGGCCTTCAGTCTTCCCACCTGAAGGACAAGAGGTCTCAACACAAGTTGGGTTTATCACCTCCGTAGATTTTTTTTGATGACACTATTGCTAACTGGTCTCCAATATAGAGGAATGACTTTCAGTTAGTCACCAAACTACCAAAAGAAAAAAACCTAATAATTCTAGGAATAATTCATCACATGTGCTCAAACTATTTGATGGGATCAAATTGATCAGATAGGTTAAAAGGAGACCATGTCGAGGCTATGGACACTTGCTGGTAGCAGTGGCTGTAACTGTGGTATTAAGGTACCTTCTTAAAACCTGTCATGACCCATTGGTGAAACAATCATTTAGATTTTAACTCTTTATAAGGTAATTCCTCTCAAAACCATGAACTTTGGTAACATATATGTGTGTGTGTGTGTGTACAGAACTGATAACAATACTATATGGATTAGATAAATAATTTTCTTAAAAGAATTTTGAATATCTGACCACTTGGTACCTCTTAGTGTTATTCCCCCTCGTGATATGCTTTTAATCAATACAGAGATAACTACTTCCCCCAGTGATTCACCATTTGTTTGTTTCCCCAACTAGAATCTTGTTATTTTACATTGAAATGTAGAGTTATCTATAAAATTGCTCACTACCTAGCATGTTGCCTTCATTGGATTGATAGACTCTTTGTAAATTTTTCTTGGTTTGTATAAACATTTGTCATTTCACTTGTTTTATTTATGTTATTATATTGTGCTTAATTTCATGAATGATAAGCATGAAATTAAGGGATCTTCTCGTAAACCCATTCTAGTGGATCTCTGTACAAATTCATTTTTCTTGGATGAAATTTCAGCCTCTCTTATAATTTCTATTTTGATTGAATCAAGAAAATGTTACTTCGTGAGAAAAAATCATTGAATCTCACCAAGCATATATAATCATTGTCTATAGTTAATTATTTGAATTTCCCTAATTATAATTTCATTCAAAAAGGGATATTTAGACTATATAACTAAGATGCTTAGGGTACAGTCCTAAATTTGAATTAGCATTTTTAAATGATACTAAAACCTATTACTATGCTTCATTATTCATATTATTTTCCTAAGCTGATCCACCATAGATTGAATGTGCTATGAGAAATATATTTGGTTTGTAAGAGTTTAATTCAAATTCTAAGTAGAAGGAATTTTCTTGTACTTCAATTACTCCATCATTTCTTTCGATTATGACCTCTTTCCTTGGAAAATTCGTTCAAAAGAATGTGATATGGTTATCATGCATGATTTGGGGTCAGTAGTTCCTGGAAAATTATAAGGAAAACATGGGTCATTTGACTCTAAAACCCTTTGTCCTCTGTCATGCAAGGGATCTAGAAAATCATCAAGGATATAATTGGGTAATTGGTTTGTGTCATGCTCTATTATTCGAGCTTTTAGCTACTACTATTGGGATGAGGTATGTCGACTTGTTCTCATTTGGTCTTAATTGGTTTGTTTTCCTATGACTTCATTGTATTTTCTCCCACATAGTTACTATATTATCCCTCCAACTTATCCTGTCTATAAACCTAGCTACATAATTCATGGCTCCTGTAGTAAGGGTATAACCAAATGGCCCTAAGGTATTACTTACCCATCATGACATAACATAGCTATTTTCATGATATGTATTATAAGAAAATGATGAAGAATTTGACAAAACCATCCAAAACCCATCTCCATAATGGGCTCGTTTACTGTCAACACTGACCATTTCTTCACAAACAAATAGATTTCAGAGATATGACCCATTTTCTATAGAGAAATTTCTTCGAAATTTTGTTCTGGTTCAGGTAAAGGTTATTTAGAATTTCTTGTAATCTTTCACTTTTTATCAGAGATTCAAACTAGTTCTTAGGTGTCTATGGTTACAGAGGTGTCATATCCTCCATCTCATCATACCAATCAATTAATTCATTCCCCTATTCATCATGTAACGCGAAGCAAGGTTAGTGCAAACTCAATCTTTAGAATCAATTGAAAGAGAAACTCTTAAATTTTTTTAAACAAGAAAACAAAACAAAATCAATCCCTTCAAAGGTCAATTTATATGTTGATCCACATGAAAAGTAGTTTCATATGTAAGCAAGAAATTGATTTAGAAAACAAGAGGATGAGTCGAAAATTGTCCTGAATGCTCAGAAATAAATCTAAGCATGTAGTAGCTCCAAATTAGCCCATAGTTATCAAATACCATGTGGTTCCTTGTGAAAATGTAGATGGAAAATCAAATCTCGAGACACAAGATACTTATAACTTTGCCAACAATTTACTCCCCATTTATTCATAAATCTAAGGACTTACCAAGGAGTAGTTTTGTTACAGAAAAATCCCCTGACAATGATCATCAACATTGTAAAACAAATTCATATACTGGAAGTTGTTGTGGCTACCAATTATGGGTAGAGAATTATCATTCAGTATAGAGATATAATATATATTGCAAGAGGCAGAATCATAAATCAATGAATAAAAGGAAATCAAATTCTTCTCATGAAAATAAAAGATGAAAAAATTCTCTGAATATCACTGTAAAAAATCCAACAATATATATATTGTTCTAGAATCGACCATGTGTTAGATCATGTTGTCATTGATGTCAAAGGATTAATGTCAAAGGTCAAAGGATTGATTTCAAAGGAGCAATGTCTTGTCATAGTATATTGATGGATTTATCAATGTGTTGCATAGATGAAGATGGATCGATGTGTTGTCATTGATGGTTTGATATTAATCGTTGAATCATGAGATCATGCATGGAATCAATGACAAAGGGACAATGTCATAATGATATATTGTGATGGGTTATTCCTAGTTGGATTGATGTAAAGCTTACTCATTATTGTCTTATCATGGTTGATAGGAAGTAAAAATGGATGAACTCTAAATTGGTCCCCTTATGGTGAAAGACCTCATGGGAAGTCACTTTTTGGTTGAGTTATCGTAGAAGTATGGTTAGAGAACCCATGCTTAATTGTGTAATAATGAGATGAAGATCATTGAATTTGTTAGTGAAACTATCCTAGATGGATATTTCTTCTCATGCCATTTCCTGTGGTATGTGGAACGTCACATAACTCCTCACATTTTGAGAGTTATGGCCTTGCGAAGTTGGAGGAGCACCCTCATATGTTGTCTAAAAGCCCCAAAAGGTCAAAAAAGTCAAAGTTCTTACAAAGAAGAAATTATTTAAATAATCAAGTGAAGTGATAAATTCAAAGAGGATTATTTAAATAACAAAGTAAATGGATAACTTTCTAATTATGTAAAGTGGTTATAAGAGGGTTAACCGTAAAATAAGTAAAGTTGGTTAAGTGGTCAAGTGGTTATTGGATATATGGACAAGTGGAAAATTGGACAAAGTTGGGCATAGGTGACTATGTGGACAAAGTGGCCAAGAATATGCTTCTAAGGAAGCTACTTGGAGAGTATAAATAATAGGCAAGGGTCTCTTGTAAATATATCTCTTGAGCATATATTGAATATATATTCTGAGAGAGAGATTGAATGGAGGATCTCATGGATGCATCAAAGTTTCAGTAAGTCTGAGATCTTGACGGTGAAAGTTTTGGAAGTTGAGAAACCCTAGTTTTTGAAAGGTGTACATGAGTAGTAGTGGGCCAAAGCGCGTACATATGCGGACTACAGTGAGGTAGGGAGCATACACACATGGGCTAAATGAGATAAGAGCACTTACTATTGAAGAAAGTCATGGAGATTTGAGTGTGAGCTTCTTGAAGTCTGAAGCAAGTTCCATATCTTCATTCTATGATATGCCATAGAAGTTCTGGTATGGTTACACAGTTGTCTTGATGGATACTCTTGCTTATTGTATGGTGAATTCTTAAGGAATTCCTGGTATGGTTGTTGTAATATGGTCTATTTTGGTTGATTGATAGAGTGAGAAACACTCTCATGTTTCAATACTGATATGGTTTCCATAGTGTACTGGTTTCTTATGCATGATTGAGTAACATTCACATTGAGGGGCATGAGTAAGTTGTTGGAGAGAATAGATGTGTTGTGATTGGTTATGGTACAGATTGTACAGTGAAAGGCAGAAGTAGATGTGACTGAACGCTGCAGAGGATTTGAGTTTTCCAAGGAGAGAAAACCCTAATTGTTCAAAAAGCATATGCAGGCTATAGTACAGATAGACCGCATACATATGCGATTTTTACTACTGGTAGGGAGCGTACATACGCATGTTGCACTGTTGATAGGTCACGTACCTATTGATAGAATGGTATCTGTTGAGGAATGAATCCTCTTCTTAGTTGGTTTTGAGTTGTGTAAGTTGTTTCTTGCATTACAGAGCTGGTGCTCTTATGGAGTTGTAACTCTATTCAGTTGTTGCTAATAAACCCAAGGATTGTAGTCCATAATAAAAAAAAAATTGTACATACATCTTGTGTTCTTTGTGGTGATGGCTTGTTGATGATATATGTTGATGTTATCTGTTACTGATATATGTTCTCATACAATTGGTTATAAATGACAATAATAAGTGATGAGTAAATGGTGATTGCTAACTAGGAATTTTTGTGAAGGGAAGTTTGAAAAATATCCCTACATTGATTCACCCCCCCCCTATCAGTGTGGTTGGTGTGTTCAACACCATGCACTCATCTTCAATTTCAATCACGTAATTTATGGTAAAGTCAATTCTAATTTTGTAATTAGTTTTGTTTGTTTTGATTTGATTTTGTTTTTTAATTTTTTTGGAGAAGCTAAAAAATATGATATTCTGTAGCTAGTCTTTAACATGTTTTGTATTGATTTTAATCGATTTTATTGTTCTTTTATAGGTTATGGAAAGATTGGAAGATCTCATCAACAATGATTACAAATACAATTGGACGCTGCTAATATTTCATTTTGTTTTAATTAGCATATAAATTAGTTAAAGGGAGAAGTTAAAGATTCTTGTTATGATGACAACAAAATTTTGAATAAGTTGTTTGAAAGACTTAGAACTTTTCTATTATGAGTAGACAACCAAATATATTGTTCAAATTTTTCCATTTTTGAAGGATTCGACTTTATATTGTTGATATGAGGATCAATCCATACTCTGTTTAAATAGACATAGATGTGGAGTTACAGACACGGTGAAAACTTTTGGATAATGGACTAATGCAATTTGGAGAAGAAGAATATGGAATTACATATTGCTTACTGATTTTTTCCTATAAGTAATATTGTTGTTTTCTTAACGTAATATCTATGACCATATGATTCATGTTTTTCTTGCATTAAGTGTGTGGTAAAATTCATTTTTTGTCTATTTTACCCATACATTATTATTGTGATAATTTTTATTCATATCATCTCCATTTCAATTTTAATAGTTTATTGTCCCAATCAATTATGATCTTTATGACATCGTTATTTTGATACAAGTATTAAAATATATCAAATTTCTTTGTATGTTTTGTGCTTGTTACGATCATTGGATCAATCAAATTTGTCTTTTTATTGACAAATGATTCATGTATATTCATAAGGATCACATTAAATGAGTTGTTCTTTCTGTATCATAAGCATAATTTCAATTATTTATTGAAGTTACTTTCTTCACACATTGTTAGAATCTTGTTATTTCACAGGTTGTTTGCAAAATGTTTTTCTTTACAGGTACGATGTTGGACGAAGTTTTACACAAGAAGAATACAACCAATTCATCCCTTTTATGCTGGCCAAAAATAGGTTAGTTAAATTTGAGTTTCTTTTTACATGAATGTGAACTATTATTAAAAGTTCGAGAGCTTTGTTCATTCCAACAAAAAAATGTTGTCATTCACATTTGTTCTTTTATTTCATGTGGATTTGGCTTGAATATAAATTATATTAATAGAATTTTGTAGATCAATGCTAGGAGTTTTATTATTTATAATTTTTCCCATGGATTTAATTTCCTTTCCAAATTATTAGTTTCACGAGATTACTTGCAAATCTCTTACCTGTACATTTTACAAATTCTGTAGTCACATGTGTGAACAGTAAATGTAAATAGTATGTATTTATTAATAAATAATTAGTTGTTTTAATTTTTTTAGTTTATATTAGATACTGTCATCAACCAATGGAGCTATAAAACCTGTCAGGGTGAGTTACCCCAAATGGATTAGGTTATTGTAAACAACCTCAGACAAGACTCTCCCTTCTAGTTGATGAGAATCCACATATTCTTGTCAACATTGAGTTGATGCATAACATGCATCCTTAACATGTCCTCTAATACTTGATTTATTCTCTCTGTCTATCCATCATTTTGAGGGTGATAGGCTATACTAACTAGCAATTTAGTTTCAAAACTAGAAAACAAAGATTTCCAAAATTTTGAAGTAAATTTTCTATCTATGTATGATATGATTTCCTTAAGCATGTTATGCAATATAAATATTTCTTTCATGAATTACTGGAAATATCTATTTCCTTAAAAGTTGAATTTATAGGAATAAAGTGAGTAGCCTTGCTCAACTTATCCACAACTACTATAACGCCATCATTCTGCTTGGTTGATTTAAGAAATACAATGATAAAATCCATGGAGATGGTTTCCCATTTCCACTCTAAAAGTGGTAAGGGATGGAACACTCTTGCTGTATGCATGTGCTCCACCTTAAACTTCTCACATTCTAAACATTTATCTAACTAGTCATCTATGTCCTTCCTCATTCTTGACCAATAAAATAGTTTCTTGGTGGTTGTGATCATTTTCTGATAACCAGGGTGACCAGTGGGTGGTCTTTTATGCAGTTCATCCATTATGAACCTCTTCAAGTTGTCACAATTTGTGATATACAACCTATGGTTTTAATTTAGGAGGCCATCATTCAATAGTTTATATCCCTCATACTTCATCCTTGTGGGCTCTTTCTCTAGAAATGATTTCACGGTTTTGAAAAACTCATCTACTTCTTGTGCACTTTTAACTCTCTCCTTGAGGTCAGATTCACAGGTACTCATAGTTTCCAAGTGAATCAATTTCATACTTATACTAAGGGAATCAACCACTTTGTTTTCCTTTCCCTTAATATGTTTTATTTCAAAACCAAATTCACTAAGGAGAGCCATACACCTATCTTGCTTAGCATTGAGTTTGGGTTGGTCGAAAAATTGTATCAACCCAATATGGTCTGTCATAAGTGAAAATATTCTTCTTAGGAGGTAATTCCTGCACATTTTTAAAGAATGTACTATGGAAGCCAATTCCAAGTTGCGTGTCACATAATTAATTTCATGTTCATTTAATTTTTTGGATTCATAACAGATTACATGCCCTTCTTGCATGAGGGTTCCTTTGAGTCCCTCCTTGTAGACATATGTAAACACCAAGAAGTCCTTGTTTGGGTATACAATATTAATCACTAGTGCATTGGTGAAAAGGATTTTTAGTTGGTGAAAACTATTCTCGCACTCCATTGTCCAAATGAATTTAACTCCCTTTTATGTAGGGAGGTGATTTGACAAAAAATACTCGAGAACCCATTTATGAACCTCCTATAGTATCCTGCTAGGTCCATAAAGGATATGATATCAGAGACATCCCTTGGTGTAGGCCTCTCCATTATGGATTTGATCTTGTCAACGTCAACGACCACTCCTCCTTAGTGATGACATGGCCTAAGTAATTAACCCTTTTTGAAAAGAAATCACACTTACCTAACTTTCCATAGATGTTGGGTTCTCTTATCACATGAAGCAATAACTTGAGGTGTTGTTCATGCTCTTCCCTTCTCTTAGAATAAATCATAATATCATCTATGAATGGCAACACAAATCTATCCAAGAATTTATTGATTACATTATTCATTAGGAACATAAAGGTGGTTGGTGCATTGGTACTCCCAAAGGGTACTACCACAAATTCATATTGCCCATACCTTTTCCTAAATGGTTTTTTATGTATGTCTTCATCCTTAGTCAATTTTGGAAAATATTGTAGCACCCCTTAGTTGGTCAAATGGGTCATCAATTCTTTGAAAAGGATACTTATTCTTAATTCTCATCTTGTTGAGTTGTTTATAGTCTATACACAACCTAAGGTTACCATCCTTATTCTTCACAAACAAGGTTGGTGCTCCCTAAAGAAACACACTAGGCTGGATGTAAAATTTATCCTACATCTCCTCTAGTTGTAGTTTGAGCTCAATTATCTCTGTTTTACTCATTCTATAGGGCTCTCTAGACATTAGCACTACTCTCGGTACAAGTTCTAATGAGAAATCGATATCTTTTCTTGGAGGTAGACCTGGTACCTCTTCTGGAAACACGTCTTTTTACTCTCTTAATATAGGGTGGTCCTCTAAACTTGTTTCACTATCCTCAACAGAGTTCAGTACTTGTATTACATACAAAGGACATCGTTTTCTACAATACCTCTTCACTTGAAGGGATGATATTTTTCTCACTAGGACATGTTTTTGAATTCCCTGTAGGTTTCTTTTCTCCCCTTCCTCATCTTCACATTCTATCATTTTATTGTAATAGTCTAACTTGGATTTATGGGAAGCCAACAAGTCCATCTGAAGCAACATGACATAAGATTCTAAAGGAAATATGTTTATAGTTTTTTGGGTGGCTATCCCATTCGCAATGAATTGGAATGATGGTAACACCTATGTTACCTTTATTTTTGTTCTCGTGGATAGTTCTACCAGCCATGATTTAGCATGTTTTGCTGGTTTCAATTTACATTTTTCAATAGCTTGAGGGGAAACATAACTCAGATTAGAACCAGGGTCAATCAGAATAGAAACAGGATGGTTGGAAATCATACCTTCCATCTCCACCACTAAATATTGGTGGCCATCTTGTCTATTATCCAAGGTTGCATATATTTGTGGCATGCTCCTAGCCACATCATTAACTGTGGTAGCTTCTTGGATGTTTTAGAGTCTTCTATTGTATTATTTCCTATGTGGGAAGTCCCTCAACAAATTTTCTTCCCCACATATCCAACATTTCAGTGGTTCTCTCTTTGTATTATCAGTCTTTCCTCGAGATGATCCCAAGGTTTTATTTCCACTCTGATATGGGAAATTTTGATGATACAAAATTTTAGTGGGAAGGATATTCTTAGAGCCATTCCCATGGTTCTTAAATCTTGAGGGTTTAAACCCATTCTTCTTGAATCCTAATTTGCTTTCTTTTTTCCAATCCTTATGAGGTTGTACCTTGTGCTTGAATTTCTCATAGAATTACCTTGCCTTCCTAATGGTATCTTCCAAGGTCTTAGGTTCATCAAAATCAATCATGTCTCGAAAGTATTAAGGGAATCCACAGATGGATCGATGTATATTCGTATTTTCATCCTTGATATAAGGCACATACCTCATCAACTCAAGGGATTTGTTGACATATTCACTTATGGTGAGATATCCTAGCTTGAGTTCATAGATATCCTTAGTCTTTTCATCATAGTACCTCTCAAATAAATACTTTTTCTTAAAATATTTATGAAATCGTCTCCATGACAACTCTTTCCCATGAATTCCTTTTACATTCCTAAGTTCCTCCCACCAGATGGAGGCCTTTCCATTCAAGTTGAAAATGGTTATTCAGACCTTTAAATTTTCAGAGTAGTCATGGAATCTGAGGTAGTTATTTAGTCCAAGTAGCCAAGCTTTTACTTCTCCCCCTTTCTCAATCTCTCCATAAAAAGTTTGCGGCTTAGATTTGTTAAACTCTTGAGGTTCACACCCTTAACAATTTATCCTCTTTCTTCTCTCCTAAAGGGGTGATCTGGTCTCAATTCTAGACAATTCCTTGGAGTTGTCAGTTCCCTTACTAGAGGATTCTTCAAATGAGTCCTTCAAGCTAGCATGCCTCTTGGATCCATGTTGGGCCTTATTCGAGGTGCTTCTTCTTGTGTTGTTACTTTCAAGGCCTTGTTTTTGTATCTCAGGTGGACTTTGATTTTTCTTAGTACTATGCCCGTTCACATTACTGGTTACTGGCCCATGTTGCAACTACCTTTGTATATCTAATAGGATTTTTTGTAGGACTGCATTAATTTCAGTTTGTTTTTCCTCTTTTGTTATTATCCTTTCATTGTCTGCCTTGCAACTTTACAATTTTTCCATAAGCCTTTTTACAGTTTCAACTAAATCTAGAGGGGTTTCCACCACCCTCCTCTCATCAAAATCTTCTTCTTTATTATGTGATATTTCTCCAAAATCATGATGTGTCACCATTCTTTACGCTGTAGTTTTGTTATTGTCCACTAACTCTTTTAGTGTTGATAACAACATTTTATGTTAGTCATATATCCTCAAATTTTATGAACACAAGTAATTTTTGTAAGATATCGTTAGCTTCATTATTCCACATACAACATCAACATGTACTTCATATTTAAAAAAATGTAAAAAAAAATGGAAGGTATACCTATTTTCAGTAGTAAAGATTAAATAATATCTTACAGGTGGGTAGGGTAGGGTACCCTACCCCTTAAAGTTTTTTAATTTTATAATTTATTTCCGCTCTTTCATGAGCCCAAGAAGGGCAAGTGTTTTTTCCTACTCTAATACCACTATGTCACACACTCAAAACCTTAAGTACCCTTTAAAAGGAATAGGACATAATTTTTTTTTCTTTCCTACAACTCCTTTAATTATTTGAATGAGGTCTTCATCGCCTTGTGTTCACCAAGAGATTTCCAATTACTATAACCTTGCCCAAAATAAATCTCTCCTTTAAAATTTATGGCTTTCTGAAGTTTTCAGGGGGTCACTGGTCAATGGCCATCCACTTCGCCATGTGGCATCCACGTAGCTTCACCTCTCTTGTGTCATCTGACATGGTACTTTTTTGACCTGGGTATTCACCCCTGGAGATGACGTGGTTGTTGGTTGCATGGATTATCTCCCTCTCTTCGTGGATATTGGGCTTTTGGCCCTTCGACATTCTTGCATAGGTCTAAAAATTCCCCGGAGACCCAAAGTCTTGAAGTCTCTTTCCACTCCAGGATATATGGTGGAATTTTATCCACCCTTAGATATAATGGTTGATATTTATCTGCACTTAACACATGGTTTAGACTTGACAAAGTGAGGGGTCCCACACCTAACTCACGACCAATCCCACAATGCCACGTGTAACTTTCTAGGCACACCATATCACATTGGCATGCATGGACCCATCCAATCGAATATGGACACTAAAACAATGGAACTTCTACACTTCGGTGCTTCAGCGTTTACAACACCCTCATATATCCTCAAATATCCCAGAGCCCCGGAGTCCAAAGTTTCAGACTCCCGAAGAGGGTCCCACGCACGTACTTACAAAAATAACTTAAGGTTAATCATGAGATTTCTTTAATTTTATTAATGAAGTAATCTCGAGCCTTCGAGCCATATCCTAGGTTACACTCTACTTCAAACTCCCGAAATACCAGAGGCCCAAACCCCGATGTTCCATGGACCGTAGATCTACGATTCTTCGGTATCTTTCTTGATCATTTGATCAAGAGCAGTGGAAGGATAGAATAAGTGGGAGTATTAACTGATAAAAAAGGGTAGTCACTACCACATGACCACTTCAGCCGATAATACGTCAGAGGCGTTGAAAGGTTGGGGATTGCAAGAATCGTGAAGTCACGAAATCACGAACTCCTACCAACCATCCAATCAACTAGCTAATTCAGGTAGTATCCCCACCATTGGATCCATAAGAGGAAAAATACAAGAATCACACATGGAAAAATTTAGGGGCTGAATTTCGCCCATGGGCTAATTTTCCATTCTTTTTCCCAAAAAACCATTCACCATTGTAAAAATTATTCGCCCAAATTGTATAGGAGAAAATTATTTTACCTTTAAAATCGCCAGAATTTTATAAAAACTATATAAAATCCTTAGAAATTTGAATATTTTAACAAAAATATCACCAAACATTTATAGTTGACATATAAAGGACCAATAATATTCGCCAAGGTTTCTACACTTCAAAATAAATTTCCATCCTTAAAATTATCCATGCACATCGTTGATCTGTGATCATGATAAACAATGAAGAGAATACCCATGGTCAAATTTTGGTAAGTGTTTAACGATAAAGCGAATCCCACGATAACAGATAAGAGACCACCAATTGTCGGTCAAACTGTCCAGTCACCATTTGGATAGGCTTCCTTCGATAGGATTTAAATGTTGTGAGGTTCCAACATCCCGAAGTCCCAGACCTCCGAAGTTCCGAAGCCCAGAAGGCTTAGCTCCTATTGAGCATGTAGTGAAGGGTTTGAGGGCCCTAGTCATATGTAATTACTAGTGGCTCGAGGGATAAAGATGGTGACCCCTTATTAACGGAAATACACCCGCGACTTCGAGCTTATGGTCACTAGGAGCCTCTTCATGCCCTAGAAGGATATGCTTAAGGGTCTTAACCGAGAGTTGTTTAGGCCCATGGTTTTGGGCACAAAGTCACATGGTAAAGTGGGTTGAGGAAAGTGCCTTTCATCTATAGAAATCAAATTATATAATAGGAAAATGGATTTTGAGGGATGGACGAGTTCAAAATAGTCCTGTAGAGTCTGTCGAGACTCTGTATTCGTGGACTTGATCCTTGGACAATCATTTTTGAGGTTTCACGCAAATAGACTCAGACTGAAGATTAACTCACCTTCTTCCCCAGTTTCATTTAAAACCCATTAATAACAATCCTCCTTTTCTAAACAAGATTAAACATAAATCCATTCACAAAATATCATATTCAAATTCTACTTCAAATTTCTCAGGCTAGAAGGCCATCAAAGTTACAATTTTTACCATTCAACAAGATAAACAAATTATTCCATCATTTAGCTCAAGAAAACTCATTTTATAACAAAGCTGATCAATACAATATAAACTGAGAATCACACTTATTTGAAACTTGGAAATTAGTTGGCAACTGCTGAAAGGGGTTTCCTTTTCCACCCAACCATAGGCACAATCTCTCTTAGAGCATTTCTCAACTGGCCACACCCTAGCTATATCATGATGCCATGAGAGGGATTATGCTTGATCTCACCAATAACAAGGGACAAAGGTTACTCTCCTTTTCCCATAGGAAGATGGCAGTCTAATTTTCTATCCACAAAGAAAGGGAGACTGCTAGGATTATTCACTCCCTGCAACTCCATTTATCATCTTGATTAGAAAACATTGTCCAAGTGTACATGTAATGCGAACAACTTATTTCTCAGTTTTCTTCAAAACTAGAGATCCTCGTGTGCTCATTTCTTATTGATTAGTCCTCAAACCCATTCATGCCACTTCCTCCCTTCTTCCCTCTACCCACGATTTTTTTTCCTTCCTTTTCTTGTCTTTCCCAACAATATTTCATGGGTCAGATAAGGAAGTCTCTAGATGGGTACTCTTCCCATCTCCTGATTGACTCTTGAGGGAAGAGTTATCGACTACCAACCTAACTGGAAATTAAGTTTTCAAGGCCAGAAGACCATTCTCGGTCTGCGCAATTTATATCCAACAGAGTACCAACCTGGCAGGAGTCATCTCACCATTATTCGTTCTCCTTACCATCCCTCTCACAACCTCATGATCTATCTGACAACCCTCTTTCAACAATCATGCCACTATATATATATATATATATATATATATATATATATATATATATATATATATATAAGTTCATTGTCCAACATTCATATTATATATATTTTTATAGTATTATTCACAATAATAATAATATATACAATATAAGGGAAACAATTATTATACAATTCCATTTGATGTGAATGTGTTTGTTTAATTTATATTAGAAAAACTAGAAAATTAAAAAGTCAACCATAAAATATTTAGATTTTTCATACAAAGTAGGAAATGTTTATCCATGGATAAATCTAAGTTAACCTCACTTAAGAGCACTATTTAATCCATTTGATACAATTCTTAAATGTAGTTATATTTTACATAAATGTTGTTAAGCACATACATAATAATAACATGTAAAAATAAATTAAATCATAGTATGTATTAACTCAAAGATAAAAAAAATTATACCTCGTTAAATTTAATAGGTGTGACTATTTGGGCAAAGACATAGAAATACATGATTATTTTTTTTGTGTTTAGATATAAATGAAACATAAATATCACTTTTCAATATTAATATAAGATTGATATTTCAATAACTATAATTTTGTTTTTTATGTTTTAATATTAATTTATTAAAGGTAATGGTTTTGATTTATATTATTAAAATTTAGAGAATAAAATAAAATAAAAAAACTATAAATATTAATTTATAAATATAATAATAAAAATGAATAATATTATATTTTATATTATTATGAGTATATTATTAAAATTTATAAAATAAATAAAAAATATTAGAAAAAACAATTTGNTATGAGTATATTATTAAAATTTATAAAATAAATAAAAAATATTAGAAAACACAATTTGTAAATATTAATTTAAAAATATGGTAATAAAAATGAATAATATTATATTTCATATTATTATGGGTATGAAAAGTTAAAAAATAAATGTTGTTCCCTTTTAATATGTTTATAATGACATCAATTTTATCCATTTGTTGATTTGAACGGAATTTTGTATAAAGGTATTGAATTTAACAATCTTAAATTCATCATTTAAATTTGTAATGAAAAAAATTACTTAAGCAAACAAAATTAAGATTTATAAAGTTTAAGTAATTTAAAGTTTTAAATTTTTTTTTGTTTGTTAATTTGGTCGAATTTATTGGGCATCGGGAGTAACCTCAAAATCTTCATTGTTCCAGGTAAAATCCTCACTAGAATTGAACTTTGCCCAAGGAGAAAAAACTCCTCACTTTCCACCATTGGATCCAACCCCTTTAGACTTCTTTCTATGAAATATTATTAATTTATATATAGTTTTTTTTTAGAAGAATTATATATATATATATATATATATATATATATATATATATATATATATATATATATATATAAACTTTAAACTCATTAACATTAAACCCATTTAAATTGTACATCAATTTTGTTTAAATATAGTAATTTATAGTAATATTTTATTATTTATTTGTGTTTTTTAATTTATGTTATATTTGAATTATTATTTATTAGAAATAATGATGATTAAAGTTTAGGTTTATTGGATCTTAAGAAGTTAAGATATTATTTCAATTTCTTTGAAATTGTATTTTTATGTTAAAAAATATTGAAAGAATGATTCCAAGATCACCATAATTTCTATAACTTGGAGAATATCTTTAAATTAGGATCTAATATGGGTATACTTAAAGGAAGTCATATTTTTCATCTTTTAAGGGCTTAGTGTCACAAAGGTGAAAGATTCTCTCATCCCATGCTCTTTTAGAAGTTAGTGATAATTTATTCTTATTTTAACAATGTTAATTTTCTTCTAAACACATTGTCTTTAATTTGTCTTTAAGTTAGAAATTTAAAATATTTATTATGATTTTAATGTTAATAAGATTTACAAAATAAATCCAAAAAATATTACAATTTATTTAGAGTTAATAATAATTTATTTTGAAATATGTATTTTTATTTTTATATTTTTTAAATAATTGTTATGGTGGTGTTTATATATATTAATGTTAATGTATATGTATGAGACATTTCATTCACATTCCATTACAAATGCATTTCACTCTAAATATAATAATTCTAAAATTTAATTTTAAAGTTAATTTTTAGATTGTTATTTTTTTTAATTTATTATAATTT
>JZKD02S0918889.1:787282-847155 GCA_000966675.3 Picea glauca | reverse complement strand
AAACCCATTAAAATTGTACATCAATTTTGTTTAAATATAGTAATGTAGAGTAATATTTTATTATTTAGTAATGTTTTTTAATTTATGTTATATTTGAATTATTACTTATTAGAAATAATGATGATTAATGTTTACTAAGATCAATTAGTTTATTGGATCTTAAGAAGTTAAGATATTATTTCAATTTCTTTGAAATTGTATTTCTATGTTAAAAAAACATTGAGAGAAGGATTCCAAGATCACCATAGTTTCTATAACGTAAGAGGTTAGGAAGGTCCGTAACTTGGAAAATGTTTTTAAATTAGGATTTAATATGGGTATACGTAAAGGAAGTCATGTTTTTCATTTTCTAAGGACTTAGTGTCACAAAGGTGAAAGATTCTCTCATCCCATAGTCTTTTGGGAGTTAGTGATAATTTGTTCTTATTTTAACAATGCTGATTTTCTTTTAAACACATTGTGTTTAATTTGTCTTTAAGTTAGAAATTTAAAGTATTTATTGTAATTTTAGTGTTAATAAAATTTACAAAATAAATCCAAAAAATATTACAATTTATTTAGAATTAATATCTCTATTATTATTAAGATATTTCATTTATTTTTAAAATACCTTCTATTAATAAAATTTAAAAAACAAAAAATAATTACAATTTCTTTAATATCAATATAGTTCACATTTAATAAATTAAAAAATTAGAATGCAATAAATATAAAACTTAAGAGGCAATTTATCCAATTATAAATTTAAAAATAAATTGATTCAAAAGTTTGAAATGTAATATTAAGATGGATGTAATAGAGATCAACTAAGAAATGATAATATTTAACTTAAATAAAGTGATGTAATATATTTCGAAATAGCTTTAATTTAAAAGTTATTTTTCACATATAACTGTAAGATTGATGTTTTAATTAAATAGTTGAAGTTTAATAGGTATTATTTTCAAACACTTATGATGTAAAATCATAAAAGTTTATAATAAATTAAAAAAAAATAAGAATTTTAAAATTAAATTTTGTAATGGAATGTGAATGAAATGTCTCATATACTAACATTAATAAAAAAAAAATTAAAATAAAAAAATATATAAATATGACAATTATTTAAAAAAATATAAAAACATTAAAATAAAAATAAATATTTCAAAATAAACTAATATTATAATTTTCAAAATATTATTAATATTAAAAATTCTTAAACAAAATTTAATATAAATTAAAAGTAATATAATAATTATAAAATAATATTTTTTTTATAAGATATTATCCATAAAATAAAAATTAATAGATGATGATTGAACTAATGTGATAAATATAAATATAAAATAATAAAATTGAAATATAAATTTAAAATTAATATAAAAAATAATAAAATAACTTAAGAATTGACTTGATTCCACAATTTATAATTAAGATAATATACAAGATAGAGAAAGGAAGATGATTTATAAAGAATTGTTATTGAGAACTATTAGTGTGCAAGTTGGGTTGGGTTGATGTGATCACTGGAAAAAAAAATGATTCCAACTGGTAAACTTTAGGATTGAAGTTCGAAGTTGATGTGATAACTCTTAGTGAAGGCCTTGTCAAATTTTCTAATACTCAATAATAAACTGTCTAAAGTCTACACACCGTACAATTTGCTAAACTCGATTGCTCATGTACCTAGTCGACAAAAGCGTACAACCAAAACGTGCTGTGCACGAAGGTGGTGAATTGTCCATTTAACTATTCTGAAGTCTACACGCGATGGCTAAAGCTTGTACCTGGTCGACAAAAAATTACAATCAATTGTGCAGTGCACGGAGGTGGTGAAAGCGTGTACCTGGTCGACAAAATATTACAACCAATCGTGCAGTGCACTGAGGTGGTGACAGGTCCATTTAATTGGTAGCAGCCTTGAACGCTGTACAAAAGATCCATTTGTCGGTAATTTGTACTTTGGTCCATCGACTTTCATATTGTCGCGTTATCTTCTGCACTGTTGGTCCATCAACTTACATATCCTTTTGCCTCTGCCACACGGTGCGTCGAACTAACAAGAAGTCCATAGAATTCCAAATCCGCTTTCGAGTATAAAACGTAAGCCGGTTTTAGCCCACAGATTCTATTAACTCGTTCCGTCCTCGGCTCTTCTCTATTTTTGACAAGATGATGCAGCCAGACGTGGTGAAAACGGCATTGCAAACTGCTTTCAGTCGATGCAGAAAGCTAATGTCAGATGAGGTGATTCAATCACTCACACCCCATTTAAATTTTAAATTTCAACATTAGCATGTGATGGCCGGCTACAAACAGAGAAGCGTTCACTTTCACGTTAGGAATTTGCAATTATAGATTAATTAGGTTTTAGTGGAGGTTAATCATCATCATCATTTCATCATCATTACTGAACATAATTTTTTATTCTAAACTCTTATATATCAATCCAAATGCGTAAACAAATCAAATTTATAAAGTTTATAATCATATTAATTCCTTTAAAACTTTATCTCGATCCAAATTTAAAATAAATTTATTCTAATTAAATCTTTTTAATATTATTATCTATCTAATCATTTATTATTATTATTTTTTAATTAAAAATTTCTTTCTAAAACTGTACTTACACTAAAATTGATATAAAGCCATCTGTTTCAACAGGCATGGCCGCCATCCAGAAATATAGTGATGAGTAAAGAGTCTCTTCTATTTCCTTTTCTTTGTCTTATTATTCTCTGTGTTGGTATTGCTCCTAATATAAGCTAATAGATAGAGTCTCTTTTTTAAGTAATAGAGTTGAAGGGGTTAGTGAAGAAGGAGCGAGGATATGAGGAATCGAAGTGAAGTCGGTTTAGGAATCCTATAAGAAAACCTGGTTTGTTGGTTGGATGAAGGGTTGATGTCTAAGGTTAGTGTTCTCGTTGATTTGATCGATGGGTTTTGTCAATGAGATCCATTGTTAAATGATTAATTTTTTTTAATTAAAAAATTCTTTCTAAAACTGTACTTACACTAAAATTGATATAAAGCCATCTGTTTCAACAGGCATGGCCGCCATCCAGAAATATAGTGATGAGTAAAGAGTCTCTTCTATTTCCTTTTCTTTGTCTTATTATTCTCTGTGTTGGTATTGCTCCTAATATAAGCTAATAGATAGAGTCTCTTTTTTAAGTAATAGAGTTGAAGGGGTTAGTGAAGAAGGAGCGAGGATATGAGGAATCGAAGTGAAGTCGGTTTAGGAATCCTATAAGAAAACCTGGTTTGTTGGTTGGATGAAGGGTTGATGTCTAAGGTTAGTGTTCTCGTTGATTTGATCGATGGGTTTTGTCAATGAGATCCATTGTTAAATGATTAATTTTTTTTAATTAAAAAATTCTTTCTAAAACTGTACTTACACTAAAATTGATATAAAGCCATCTGTTTCAACAGGCATGGCCGCCATCCAGAAATATATTGATCAAATAAATTCTTCATAAAATGAGCATTAAAATAATTTCTAAAATACTTGTTATGAAGGCCATATAAATATTATAATAAGTTACTTATAGGTTTTTTTTATTAAAATGTTTTATACTCACATTATGGGTATATAATACTTCTTCTAATAAAATGATTTATTTCCTTATAAGTTGGATCTGTTTCAACGGGCATTGCCGCCATAGAGAAACATATTGATCAAATAAATTCTTGATGAAATGAGCATTAAAATAATTTCTAAAATGTTGACTTGTTAGGAAGGCAATATAAGTATTATAATAAGTTACTCATAAGTTTTTCTTATTAAAATGTTTTATACTCACATAATGGGTATATAATACTTCTTCTAATAAAATGATTTATTTCCTTATAAGTTGGGTTTAGTTGATAAGTTTTTGGATAGAAGGTGGTATGATATCTAATTTTTATAAGTTTGGGTATATAATACTTCTTTTAATAAAATGATTTATTTCCTTATAAGTTGGGTTTAGTTGATAAGTTTTTGGATAGAAGGTGATATGATATCTAGTTTTTATAAATTTGGCTTATAAGTTTTTATCAACTTAGTTGATAAGGTTTTGGATAGAAGATGATATGATATCTAGTTTTTATAAGTTTAGCTTACTTGATAAGTTTGAGGGTGGAAGGTGATATGATTTTTAAAGTCTTGAACAATATGTTACATAAAACAGGTTAAGTTGATCTTAGTGGGTTTCTCTATAGCACTCTATTGATAAGATTCTTGTTTCAAGACTTTTTCTTTTTGTTTTCAAGTTATATTGATCTTTGGATGATTTAATATATAAGAAAGGAGTTGACTTTCCCTTAAGTGTCTAGAGAATGAATTGAATTTTCCATGCTACATCTTTTATGATTTGGGTGATGATATTGTATGATGGTGAATTTATCTTTCTTAATTTTTTATTTAATATTTTCATGACTTATACCATCATGTTAATCTTTGATATTTTTGTATTCACTAGTGTGTTAACATCTTTTGGCCAAAATATGGCTTCATCATCCTTCAATTGTAAATTACTCATATATGTCATTTAATGGATGATTTTTTTCTAGACCCCAATTACTAATTTTATATTGGATAATACACATGAGTGCATCTAATAAATTATAACAACTTGCATATGTCCATGGGAGCTTCACCTTGTTGACCAATATCTTATCACTTTCATTCATAAAGGGGATTTTGAGATTGTGAAACATAAAGCCAATATATTGTAGGTATTGGGAAATGAGGGATGCAAGGTATTGAAGGTTTGATAGGTATTGGGGATAAAAAAAAGGGTATCTAGTAAAAAAGTTTATTTATTTATTGGAAATATGTATTGCGGGGGGGGGGCAGTGGGGTTCAACAAAATAATTTTGAGAGGTATTTAACAATATCTAGTGAAATTACATATATTTTTAAATATCCCATGAACACACATGCTATGTCACGAATTCACTAAGTGAAGACCCTACATATGCGATACTTTTCCATAAAAAAATGTTACATTTACTTCATGGTTCTGACCTCTTCTCATATACCCATAAGGTCATTTACAACATATTGAAATGGATGGAATCCAATAAATATGCCCTCTATTTTAAAAATATTTCCATAGAAACCTCAAATCTACATACAGATATGTACCAAACAACCCAAAATTCCCTATTCCGCTAATGTTAACTTCTATCCTTCTATATTCACGAAATAAACAAATAATTCTTATATATAACAATAACAACATAATTAAACATCAACACATTAATATTAGTGATATAGTACTTATCTATGCTAGATTGCACTTGGAGAAATTACTAATAATGGGTATTTTTGGAAGATTTTGTCTTATTTAGTAATATATATAAATTAATATTAACCTCTTTTTAAGAAGATTTTGTTTTGGTTTATAATTTAACAATGTACATATCATCATAGAAAAAGACCCCACACAACTTGAAAAATGGGTAAGTGAAATATTAAAATTCAATTTATTACCATTAGCTAAGAATACTTTAAGTTAAACATATGAATAAAATCATTTTGTTCACTTTATATATTTATTTTTTATAATAAACATTGTTACATAAAATAAATTCATACAAATATGGAGAGTTAGTGGTGGAACCTTAGAAAGTCAACTTGCCATAAACGATTGGGTTATCATAAAATTTCCATTGCTTGTCAAAATCTATTTTAGGGAACTACTAGAAGTGCGCCATTGTGAACTGTAGGAGGATGAGTGATATGAATTATCAACATAAGGTTTCAAAATAGACTAAGTGTCTCTTGTGTGTGGGGTATACATATGCGGTGTGCGGAGGTGCAAAAGATATATATGTGTGGATGATATATCTATGCATAATATATATATGTCTATAAGATATATATGTTTAAAAATAAATTCAACTAAGTATAGGAAGTTAGTGGCGGAATCTTAGCAAATCAGTGTGCTATAAATGACTATATTATCATGCAAATTACATCTCTTGTAAATTTTTTTGTTCTAGAACAATTGTAAGTGTGGAGTTGTGGAAGTGCGGGAGCATAGGAGGATGAGTGATATGAATTCTCCACACAAGGGTTCAAAATAAACTATGTGTTGGATATGCAGGGGATATAGCTGTGCTAAGTGTGGAGGTGTGGACGATATATCTTTGGAGAGTGCATATGTATGGTTATATCAAAAGTATTTGCACAACTGGAAAAAAAAATCTATTTAATAATTTATACAAAATTATTGACAGTGGGTATTTTTGGAAGATTTCTTTCTATTAAGTAATTTGTACAAAATTAATGATAACGATTTTTTTAAGAATATTTTTCTTTGGTTTCAGTCTTCACCGTACATTTTATTGTTGGTTGTGTAATGTACAACAAATTTACCCTTGAGGAGTGCTGGGGTGGAGAATATATGTCTGTGGGGAGTGTAAAGTGTGTAGATATGGTCATGGAAAAATGTTCTGCACTACTTGAAATATGGATAAGTAAAAAAAATGTTTTTTTAGTTAAACATATGCATAAAATCATTGCGTTCACTTTCTATACATATTTTTTATAAAAAATAGTCTTACTTAAAAAAAATTTGTAACAACCCCTTTGTTACGTCATAACCAATTGATAAAAGTACGAGATATTTTTTTTCGTTTTCCTTAATGCATTAAGAAAACATCCATGATATCAACATACTTCAATCATACACAGTCTAATACGTTCATCTCAATGCACATCTAGATTTAGATGCAATGTGAGTATGTTAAAGATATGTCATATCCCATAATTATCACATACAACAAAAGTGACACATCACGATTATTCAAGATCAACCACAACCATTTTCATAAAAAAACCTCACTTCTTCTAACATAATAAATCATCATACAAGGTAATCAATAATATCTACCCATCCAACCTACTTGCAAGGTTAGGACCTCCAAGACACATTATCAATTCTCAAGTCTAGGATCCATCTGATTGTTTTTGACCACTTAAGGTCTCAGGACTAGCGATTGTTCTGAGGAATAAGGAAGTATCTAATTCCTGTAACTTAAGTCTATCCAAAAATCAATTGTAAATTCTAGAATTCTTAACTAAAATTTATTCTACACAGAAAATATGGTAATGATGTCACTTCTTCATAGCATCAATGCCTACTATTTCAAGAATTCACAATCTGACTCATTTAAGGATTAGGAAGTAATTCCATAAAATCAAGGCATAATCTTAACAGTAAAACAAACGCCTTCAACATAAAACCTGTTAAAATCATAGTTCAAAGCTTACTCAAGTTTAATAGAAAATGCGAGACAACCCTACAAAGTAAATCCAAGTTGAAGGCTACTAATATGTATATCACAATTTAGATGAGGAAAGGAACACTAGAGATAAACTCTCAACACAATGTAGAAATCATGAGCTTAATCTGTACTTTTGAGAGCCAACTGAATGTGAAGTAATAAAATTGCATTCGAGTGGAAGTATTTTCTAAGATTCAGTTAATAATTTTTTGTAAGGAACCTAAAATTCGTCTTATGGGTGTCACAATGAAACATATCCGGAGCCAACTCTAGAAGTGCGTCGAGAGGCTCCTTGAAATCCCAAGTTCTAAGAAATAGTACTTCGTGTGCACACAGATCCTCTCAATTTAGGTAGAGGTCTCTAACCTTCAGAACTACAAATCTCAGAAGAGACAGTGCGAACATACACATGGGAGGTGCAAAGTACACACTCAACAATTAGAATCCATAGCTTATGAGGGATGCACTATTGAGCGCTAGAATTCATTTCAAAGGAAAGCTCAAGAGGGACAGAGTGTGCATGGTTAAAAAGAGGAATACAATACTATTGAACAAGTAGAAATCTATAGTAGTTGTCATATCTGGGAGTTGCGGGGGGGGACCATTAGATCAAAATTTGATTAAGTCCCGTCCACTAGATCTCAGTAATGGTAGATCAACGACGGGGAGTTATTACAAGATCAAAGGGTTTAGTTAATGATCATGCCAATTTTGGTTCAACAATACATATAGGTCATCGATCGTCACCTACAAATAGATCAACGGTTGGCATCAATCCCACTATCAACAAGACGTTTCTATTGTGGAAACCGAGAAAGGTTTTAAACCTCGTGCTAGTCAAGACTCCATAATCCTTCCTAGACATCGATCTTCACGATCGATTTAATCATGACCGTCGAACTAGAATTTAGATTATCACTCAAGGATTTGAGTTGAGGTCATAGCTCTTGGTCACATGAAGGGAGGACTAGGCTATTTGGGCTAGTTGATTGTGCCCCGAACCCCCGAATCACGAGGTATATCTACACCATAGATCTGTGGGTGAATACTAGCCATTAGATCGATAATAATTTGATGTGTTTGAGTTCACAACAAATAATAGTTGAAAAACCCTGAAGCTCAAAAGTCCCAGAGTGAAGGAAAATCGTATATATGAGGAACTATTATGGGCCATTGGATCTACGAGCCTACATCCTTCAATGAGTATGTAATTCGCTACTCTGACACAACTAGAGTCAATAGGTTTAAGGTGAAGGAACTCCCAGAATCCCGAATTCCAGAGTAAATCCTCACTGTTAAGGAAGGTTACATGCATTGTGTGGATAAAAATTTTTTGTTGAGAAAGGTCCCAAACTCTCGGAGCCCATATTTAATACTGACCATCCTCAAAATTTTAACAAGTGTCGTCAGATCTATGGGTTTAGACTTCAATTTGGAGGAAATATGAGTTGCAACATCCAAAACCTATGAAACCGATATCCCCCAGAGTTTCTTATGGTCGTAGATCTATGTGGGGTATGGGAACCGTTGATCCCTTATTTATTCAGAATTTGGCTCTCTAGCAAGGTTAAGAGGTAATTGTTGAGGATTACGATGACCCCGAAGTTCCGAACTCCCAGAGTAAACGTGATCAATCAAGCACTGTTATATCTTAGTTCCTTAGTCCTTCAGAGGTTCAATAGTTCAACACTTGGGAGGAAAAAGGTTTTTTGTTGCAAAAGCAAGGAGGCTCACGGAGTTTCGAACTCCGAAGTAGATGTCAACTATTAATGAAGGAAAAAGGTCAGTCGCTACATTAGTTTACTAAATGTTGATGGGGGAAGGTGGGGTTGGGTTAACCTATAATTGTTTTTCAACTATGATCACGACCAGATTCGAATGGTTCACACTTTGGGAGAAAATAAAGATGGAAGTTTAAGAACCTCTGGAGCACCGAAGTCTCGGAGCTACGAATAACACCCTTTGGTCAACACTGGGTTATAGCCCCTGGTCACATGCCTAATTTTTTTAAGGAAAACGGCTAGTACCCAGGAATGAAGTAAGTAAAAATTATAAGTCTGGAGAGCTTCACAAAGACATCCCAAGATCTTGAGGTTTGAAATTTAGTTACTCTAGCACAAGGATTCCTCGTTACTGATAACTTGGGTTAACCAAGGATTTAAACCAGAGAAACACAATAATTTTGAACTAAAAAAACCATCTAGGCTTCCCCATTTGGAAGAAATGAAATATCATGAAATTTAAATAGGGAGTTATGGTACAATTTCATATCTAGTATGCCTCTCCACAGAGAACCCATCATTAGAATTGATTTGGATTTTAAATGAATTTCAACAAAGAAACTCATGAGATAATTTTAGAACTAACTCCATGGTTTACGAGTGAACGATCACTAATGGATTTCTGGAATAACATCAAGTGAAAACTCTTCCCCCGCATACTTCACTTATGGATGAAAATATAGACTTTAACATAGACTAAATACCATAAAATTTACATTTTACAATGAGGATCATGCCGCTCAAAATTAGGGTTCGGAAAACATATGGAATTTTAACAAAAGTTTAAAACATAACCAATGTAAATATTATTCATTTGAAACAACTGTAAATTAAAAATATATCCTTGAACTAATTACCCTTGAAAACAAATGTAACCATGGGAATTTAGGCTTTCTAGTGATGCCACAAATAATTTCAGAATATAAAAATACCAGGACCGAAGAATGATGCATACTGAAGATGCCTTCAAGTCTTTCACTCCTTCCTTTTCTTCGCTTTCTAATAAAAAAGACTTCACTGGTACCTCCCAACCAATGCTAGGGGTACTTTTCTTCCCCCTTCACCCACCGAGCCACAAAGGGGCCAAGAAAAAAAAATAGGACATAATAGCTTGTAGGATTGCTTCACAAGGAAGAGATTTCACTCTTTTCACAAGCATGGAGTCCCAACTTTCACAAGTAAAAACAAAGTCAATAAAAACTTCGACAACATAACAATGTCTTCCCCAATGTCTGATCCACTTTGCTTCTACGACAATTGCTTTTTAGAAATCTTACTCACAAACATCTGTCCCTCATGCATAATTCATTAATTTTTAATAATCCAGTTAAAGTACTATTCACCCACTACAGGTGTCACAATCTCCCCAGGTTGGAAGAGTAATTTCTCTTTTATTTTTATTTAAAATCCCCTTCTCCTCACATTTCCCCATGTGTTCCTACTTTTCCACTTAGTTGTCTCTTGGTTCCCCAATCCCCTTAATTAATGGGTGTCCTAATTAGGTTTTAGTTAGAGTTGGATTAGGAGTCTTTTTAGTTAGGCTAGGGTTCGTTGACCCAAATTCTATTCTATGCACAACCCATTCTCTCAAGTTGTATTTTTTTTCTAAATAAGGATTTCTTTTAATAATTTCATGCACCCTTGTTCATTTTATCGATTCATTGGGTATTTACTGAGTATTTCCTAACATTTTATTTCCTTCAAATCTTTACTCATGTCACAATTCAATTAGTCATTTTATTTAAAATTTAGACTTCGACTTAGACTTCTGGTTGGCTTTAATAATTAATAATATTTTTTTTATAATACTTTTGTGACCATTGTTATGATGAATTAATTATTTCACTATCACAATAGGAAATTTAGGGAAGCCATCAAAATTGAAAAATGACCTAACAATCTAATTAATAAGTGATATATATTTTAGGTTTTATACTTTTAGATTTCATATTTTAATACGTCGGCTCTTCATAAAAACTTTTCATGTATTTATAAACTTGTTTTATCATTTTTCCTTCATATCTCAAAAAAAATAAAACATTTCCTAATGATGGACCACATTGGTTTGATATGAAACGTCAAAAATAGAAAACCAATGCGATGATTCTGAAAGAACTACCTCATCAATTAATAATATATTGTTTTATTAATTTTTTTAATCCAACAAGGTCTAGTCATTCCAATTTTTTTGAGGCCACCTATGTTTATTGACTCAAGTTTCAATTGTGCAATGTGCCCTTCAAGATGCATCTCTGTGCTCCAAGGGTTCCACTCACGTTGACTTTTTTTTGGAAGTTTGTCCAACCCCTTGGAGTCAAAACTCCATTCGATTGGCCTTTTGAAAGGATAAGGGATTCTAAGGAATAAGGACCCCCCATTATTGCACGCCCCTTAGAAATATTCATGAGAGTCTGTCTTAGTCTCCCCTCACGACATCATGGATCACCCAAACTAGGTAATCGTTAACCTATAGTTCTGTCCACGATAGGAGTTCTAGTAGGTTGTGACAAGGATGCTGCCACTCCTCAACCTCAATATATGGTTTTCTGTGCAAGGCCCCTTTACTCCTTATGTGAGTCGGATTAGCAAGCATCGCCAAGCCTACATCCACTCACAAAAACAATGTCAAATATCCATATACATAAACCATAAAAAAATCCATCATACATCATATGTGCATAATAATCATATAATCAAAAAATACAAGACACTCCATGACTCAATCCGGAGTCCAAGGAAGCTCTTTGATGCCACTGAAATCCATAACCTGTCATGTGTCTTGCACACTCACAGTGACTTGTCAAAAGAACATGTCAACACATATATAGAAATCGATATAATAATGCAACTATAACACCTCAACATCATCACATATAACCCATAATATGAATGAAATCACAATGTTCCATACCCGGATCACTTGCAAGCAAGTGTCCTCAAAGAATAAGTCAATAATAGTATGCTAACTAGAGCGGGATGTTACAAAATTCAAGTCAACAATATATTTTAAGTTAAACATCCGCATAGGGTCAATTTGTTCACTTTATATACTTTTTTTTTTTATAATAAACATCGTTACTTAAATAAATTCAACTATGTATGGAGATTTACTGGTGAATCTTAGAAAATCAATGTGTTATACATCACTTGTTAGAATCCATGTTGTGGAACTATTGACAATGTGGAGTTGTGAAGTTTGTGGAACTATTGAAAGTTTAGAGTTGTGAAGTGCAGGAGTGCTCGTGGATGAGTGATATGAATTCTCCACATAAGGGTTCAAAAAGACTATGTGTTGGTTATGTGGGGATATACTTGTTGGCACAGGGGCAGACCCAGGGTTCAATGCTTAAGAGCACACCAACAAAGCCCTAACTACCGGCCCTTTCAGCAACACCTGCAAAGCAGATGAAGTCTCACTCGAGGTAGAGGCAGGGGTGGTTGTAGGACTCAGGTGTTTACAACCTTAGCCGAGACACAGATCTGTGATTATCTTTCTTACAACACACTTAGCATCAGTTATTTCCGAACATACATTCATTAATACACTTTGCAGAAAGTAAAGACCACCACATTAATTACTCAAATCTAGTACTTCGCAATAATAAACAGGTTATACTCAATAGATTAAGCACTTAATATCTTATGTATCATATCTAGCATGCATTCATATCTCATAAGAACAAAGCATCAATAAATCTATCTAAACATATCATAGCACTTAGCAAGAGAGAGACAAACACATTAGCACAGTACACAGAGTTACCATGGTTCACCCCCACCCTGGGGCTATGTCCACAAAGTCTTTTTTATATTATCTCAGTCAAGCAGTTACAACACAGAGCTTCAATGACCCTTACCCGACATAGAACAAGAGATATGCGTAGCTCACTAGATCATCTTTCCCCAGGTAGATCCAAGCACTAAGCCTCCTCACACTCTGTGCACTCAACACTTATTAAAACATGCACAGAGCTCTTATAGTAACAGAGACTTATGATCACATAGATCCAACTTATGTACTAAGCCATCGACTAGATAGGGCCCCTTTTCTTACATGGCCTAGACCTCTATTTATACATAGAAAAATACCTAAACAAGGGCCGACATCCCTTTCCCATTACAATATTCCTAAAAAACCCAAAAAGGTTCCACAAAAAGTGGCGAGATCCTGTGATCTCTTCTTCGCTATGCACTCCATCTTCGACAGGCAGTCGAAGTACTAAACGGTCAACTATGACCAAGTATTCCTCACAACTTGGTCGAGGGCCAACAGGCCCCCAACACTCACCTGTGACTCATCCTGAGTCACTCTTCTCTGGGTAACTCTACCTTGAAGGCCTCGAGCTTCGCTCGAGCGGCTTCTACCTATTTCTTTGCTACTGCTTCTTGCTCGACAAACTCCTGAATGAGTGTGTTACTAAATGGTCCTTCTAAGCGTTTCTCTGCTATGTTCACGACCTATTCCAGGTCCATCCCTTGGCTCTTAATCTCTAAGAATAGTTGACATGCCCTATCCTGCAAAGGTTGAAGTTGTTGCATCACTTCCATGACCTTGCTCTGGATCATACGAATCTGTTGCTGCACGACGCGTTGTTCGTGGGACCTCTTCATTTTCTCTATGGTCAGTAGGGCCTTCAACTATACCTGTAACTTCTCATCTTGGTACTTCGCCTCCTGGAGCTGTGACTTCAATTTATGCAATTCAGGGTTCTCGGATAGGTTCTCATGTATCTGCGCACTTCGACTAATTAATTGCTTACATTCTTTAGTGAGTGCCTTAATCCTTTCTATTGTAATTTGGACATTCACTTCTTGTTGGTCATGTTCTTCTTGTGGAGTACTTGGTATAGCTTGGAGCTCTAGTTCTACCACTCTTTGTTACAGTTACTGAATGACTTCAACAAGCTTCATTACTTGGCATTCTATGGGTTCTTTTTCCTTCTGTTATAAGCCATTCATAGAGTGAAATGCTTTGTTGACTTCTTCTTTGATCCTGATGTGCTTCGCGAGAAGTTGCTCCTTCTCCTTTTGGATATTTGTGTGTTCTTTATCAAACTTCTCTTAGATGGCCTCCTTCTCTTACTGTGCAGCTCGACGCTGCTCTATGATTTCCTCATGTGCGTGCTTTAGGGCTTGGGTGGCTTGCGTTGTTACTTCTTCTTCTTTCTGAAGGTGTACTTTGACTAGGTCAACAATCCTGCAAAGTTGAGCTGACTCGTCTCCTGCTTCAGGCATTCCTTCTAGCATAGGTGTAGTGGAGACTGTGTGGTTAGACTAGAGGGCTCGCTATACTCCTTGGATCTCAACTTCGATTCTGTCATACATCATTTGTTGCTTGGCCTCCTACTTTTTTGTGATCTCTTTTATAGCTCATTCAAAGTCACGAGGAGAAAGGTGAAGTCATCTGGATTGAGCGTGGTCTTCATCTTCGTCGCGGTCTCTTTGGCTTTCTTCTTAATGGAAGACTTCGAAGGTGACCCTTTTCTTTTCTTTAGAACTTCGACTTCATTTTCTAGTTGCTGTTCAACTTCTTCTAGGTCTTTGTCATTACCTTCTTCATCTGGTGTGACAAAAGTTATCCTTACAGAGTGGTTATCCACATCTTGAACTTCTTCATTTTTATTCGTCTCCTTTGTCTTCTTTGTCTTCTTTGTCTTATTGGGCCCAGGTGTGTCCTGGACAGCTTCTGGGATGTTGATATCTGAAATATCCGCTGACCATTCCTTGGTGATGTCTTCAAGGTCTTCTTCTGTCAGTTTATAATAGGATTGCAATTGTTCCTGGTTCTCATCAATGCGTGGAGTTAGGTATATGAAGTGGCGGTCTGTGCTGAACTTCATTAAGGGTCGGAATCTGTGGAGTGTGTTCGGAGTAATGAAAGGTGTGGCTTGTATTGCGGTCTTCAACTGGATGTAGTATCTTTAAAACAGGGCATTCGACTGCCATTGCCTGCTCATATCTTTCGTGTACCATAATGTATTGAACTTCATAGCCAATGGTTCAAACGGTAGGGTTTTAGGAAAAAGGCATCCTCTGACATCTCCCATACTATGAAGGCGATCAGGATGAGAAGCCAGCTAAAGTGGAACTCATATCTTTGGTCTTGCACTTCTCTACAATCCAATTCAAGTTGATCCACTAAGTGCTTTGACCAATTCATTTGGACTCCTTCTATGCATTTTCCTACGAGATCAACTACAAACCCAGATACTTGTGTCGGTATATTCTTGCAGACTAACTTTTCTGCAATCATCTGACAGGCGAGGCACACTACAACACTGTAAATAGAGGTTACCTTGTAACCTCGCGTGCCTTTTTCAACATTTCCATAGGCCTCTTTAATCTTTTGTGAAAGAGCGTGATCTGTGGTCTTTCCAGGGTAATAGTCTTATGGGTCAGGGCCCTGCATGCTCAGCCTAGTGATCTGATTGATCAACATTGGATCAATCATTATACGCCAGTTAAACCAGAGATATCCCCCATGGTAGCTTGCCAGTAGCAATTTTACGCAAGTGTTCACCTCCTAGTGCCTGCCAAAGTGTGGAATCTTCATTACGTCAAGTAAGGTGGACTGCGCAAGGTTCATCGTCCATTTATGAGGGATGATCTTGGAATTCTTCCCCTTTTTCATCGTCGGATACTTGCGCGGGGCAAGCATACTGTAGGATTTTCGGTCAGCAAGGTTGAAGTCGCAAAACTTCAATGCTGCGAGCTTGGTCTGCTTAGTGCGAACTAAGCGCACACCTTTCGGTAGGTACGTAATGATCATAGGATAGTCCTAATCTTGGGGCACACTGTCACAGTTGATTTCACCTTTCAGAGGAGGTATGTAAGAGGGCAAGATGCTTGGGATCAACTTAGCGTTCGTGATGTCATCTCTATGTTTAGTATGTTTCTCGGCGGTCTGTCGGGATGGTCCAGCTTGAGCAGTGGATGGAGAAGATGCTACTCCTCTTGACGACAAGGCTTGGACTCTGATGAACATTCCTCTTTCTGACATAACTCTTTTGGTTCTTAAGCTAGCGAGTGCTTCTCTCACAGATTCTTCTGCTGTGCTAAGCTCGTCAGACATGTAAGCTCAAGATCACTTTCTCAGGTTGTCGATGGGATGAAGGTACCATAATCGAGTAGAGAGCAAGGAAGGGTAGTCCCTATTTCACAATGCGGGTATTCTGTGAGCTCAAGATCTCAATTAGCAAAAGTGTCTTCCGGGCATGGTGCGATGGAACAAGTAAGTAAAGTTGTAATGGGCTGCTTGCAATGGATAGGAGTGTCCATTAAATCTTGATCTGTCCGTTATGGCATAGTCTAACGGTCAGGTAATAGGTCATAACTTTCTTTCGAGTTGTTCGGGCCATCAACATAATGGGTATATTGTCGTCTAACATCTATATTACTTCAACATGGCAAAGTGCCATATGTCGTTGTTCTGCTATCCTGACGAAGCTCAAATTCTGCACGTTTTCCTTCTGCGGGGTTTCTTCTAGAACGTTCTATAATTTCTCCAACTTCTCTTTCTTCTTCATGAGTTTTCTAGCCTTCTTCCCAGTGAGATTTGTCTCAGTTATCCTTTTTCATTCTGATTATTTTCTTCTCTTGGCATGGTAACTTCGCAATGATGAGATTATTTCTTCAGATCCACGGGTATTACTTGTCCAACATATTTTTCGATCCTCTGTGGTTCTTCTAACGTTCTGTCAACTTTGTTATCCAAGTTCCTGAGGTCAAGAACCCTTGATCCGTTCTCTGGTTCTTCAATCAATTGTGCGATCCTTCTAGTCAGGAAGTCTCTTAACTCTTGTCTCTACTGTTCTAGGTCCTTTTCTACTTCCTGTTTTTTGGCTTGATCTTTCTCAATCCAAGGTTTACCAAGTAACATAGTAAACAGGGTGTTGTCCTCCACGAACTTAACAATCTCAAAATCTTCTTTTGTCAAATCTCCATGAGCATTCGTAGATATCTGAGTGAGATTTCCACATAGGTTTACAAGCTTTCTTCTAATAACCCTATTCCTCCTAATGAAGGGGTCATGTCAGGTCTTCCTATAGCTTTCCAGGTTCCTTCTGTCATAATGTTCACCTGTGTTTCTTCATCCAAAACACAGTCAATGTTGAAGTCTCCTATTCTCACTTTGATCTTTTCTTTCTTCTTGAATATCTCTGATAGCCTAACATGTTGGTGGTCGTTCAAGGTATCTCTCATATGTAGCAATATCTTTTCTTATTCTTTCCGGGTTTCTTCTATAATCTTGGTCTCTTGATCTCCTGCTTTCTTTATATTAAGATTTTCAAGTCTAGTAATCATTCTAGGGAAATCCAATACTTCATGGTCCATAGCCTTACAACAAAGACAACTAGGTCTTCACCCAGGGCATTCCTTAGAAAGATGTTCGGGCCTTGTGCAATTGTAACAAAGAGTTAATCCTCGCTTTGTCTTCAATGATCCCCAACTTTTCATGTACTGTGTGCTAGGATCATAACGATTAGCCTGCAAAAATTTCTTTCTAGGATCCTGCATCCATTGGTTAGTCCCAAAATTCTTTCTATGCATAGGTATAACGTATATATCACTATACTTATCAGATCTATTCATATCAAACATTCTTTCATCTATTAATGCTCCGGTTTTGAATCTAGGATAGAATCTATCAAACATACATAGATCCATGCTTTAGAAAACAAGAAAATTTCACTTATCTTACTTCTATAGAGCACAAAGCTTCTATATTTAAGAATTTTAACTATTCTTACCTTTATCAAAACACATAGCTTACATATCTTACCTTTTTCTTGTAGATTTGACCTCTTTCTTCCCTTCTTTTTCTTCATATCTAACCTCTCTTCCTTAGATCTAACCTCTCTTCCTTAGATCTAACCTTTCTTTCTTGTCACAAAGCTTCGCAGGTCAAACTGAATATTACGCACTAGGGCAACAGATCTACGCATAGAGCTTATTTCACACAAAGCTTCTTCTTCTTCTTCAGTTCCCAGCAATCACAGTTCCAGGTCCCGGCAACGGAACCATTTGTTGGCACAGGGGCAGACCCAGGGTTCAACGCTTAAGAGCACACCAACAAAGCTCTAACTACCGGCCCTTTCAACAACACCTGCGAAGTAGATGAAGTCTCACCCGAGGTAGAGGCAGGGGTGGTTGTAGGACTCAGGTGTCTGCAACCTTATCTGGGACACATATTTGTGATTATCTTACTTACAATGCACTTAGCATCAGTTATTTCCTAACATACATTCATTAATACAGTTCGCAGAAAGCACAGAGCACCGCAATAATTACTCAAATATAGCACTTAGCAATGATAAACAGGTTATAATCAATAGATTAAGCACTTAGCATCTTATGTATCATATCTAGGATGCATTCATATCTCATAAGCACAAAGCATCAATAAATCTATCTAAACATATCAAAGCACTTAGCAAGAGAGAGACAAACACATCAACACAGTACACAGAGTTCATGGTTCACCACCACCCTGGGGCTACATCCACAAAGTCTTCTTTATATTATCTCGGTCAAGCAGTTACAACACAGAGCTTCAATGACCCTTACCCCGCATAGGACAAGAGATATGCACCGCTCGCTAGATCCTCTTTCCCCGGGTAGATCCAAACACTAAGCCTTCTCACACTCTGTGCACTCAACACTTATTAAAACATGCACAGAGCTCTTATAGTCACACAGACTTCTGATCAAATAGATCCAACTTATGCACTAAGCCATCGACTAGACAGGACCCCTTTTCTTACATGGCCTAGACCTCTATTCATACATAGAAAAAGGCCTAAACAAGGGCCGACATCCCTTTCTCTTTACAATATCACCAAAAAACCCAAAAAGGTTCTACAAAAAGTGGCGAGATCCCGTGATCTCCGCTTCGCTATGCACTCTGTCTTCAATAGGCAGTCGAAGTACCAAACGATCAACTATGACCAAGTATTCCTCAAAACTTGGTTGAGGGCCAACAATACCTATGCGAAGTGCGGAGGTGTCGAAGACATATTTTTGTGGATGATATATCTATGCGAAAGATATGTATGTAAGGACAATATATTTGTTTAACAATATTTTTTAAGTTAAGGACATGTATAAAAAAATTGTGTTCAATTAATATACTTATTTTTTAATATATGTATATGTCTAAAATCATTGAGATATATAAAAAGTTAAAATATTTTGGTGTTAATGTTTTCTAATTATCAACTTTTACAGGTTATCTTACCTTTGCATTTAGTTATATAAAGTTTCAATATTCGTCATATATTTCCAAATTGACTCAACAAGAATTATGTTCCATACAACCCTTATTGTTCATATTTTTAAAAAAATGTTAAATTTCAACTCACGATGTTCTATGCAACCTTTATTGTTCATATATTTTTTTTAAATGTTAAATTTCAACTCTTTATTGAACATGCAAGGAATATTTTTATAAAAGCACCATCAATTTTAAATTTGATAATATTTTTTATCCTAAAACTAAAAAAGACTTGCTTAACATACATTGTTCATTCTTTTACTTAACATACATTGTTAATCAATAAATATGATTAAACACTTGTTCAAATGATAAGAAGTTGGTAAGTCATTTCTTGACAAATAGCTATGAGTGTTGGTCTCACATGTAATATTGACATATCTTGCACATATTAATCTATATAGAGATATGATGTGTCAACTTCATGTTGATCACTAAAACAATTACACATCTCTCTATTAAGATGTTATAAAATTTTTACTTTAAGTTACCTTATACATATGAAGTTGATATAAAAATATTTTAACTAAAATAAATATAGAAATATTTTATTATGATTAATATTGAAATTTCTTTTATTATTCATATTCTTTTTTAATGTTACATGTCAACTTAGTAAACACCAACCATCTTAAATTTCATAATATTTCTTATCCTAAGCATAGTTGTTTTAGTTAACCGACATTGCTAATCCACAATTATGATTTGAGATGATAAGAAATCGGTAGGTCATTTCTTGACAAATTGTTATGCTTGTTAATGGGTGGTTGCTACTTCAAGTTGGTGGTGTCACATGGAGTGTTGACGTATCTTTTTGCTTATGCATGTGTCAAGTTGGTGGTGTCACATGCAGTGTTGACTCATTTCAAAGGAGTCAATTGTGGGGAGGTTAGGTTCGGGGCTTCCAGTATTCTTATTTGTTTTTTGTTTTTTAAATATTACATGACAACTCAATAAACACCAACAATCTTAAGTTTCATAATATTTCTTATCATAAAAATATCAATCTTAAGTTTCATAATATTTCTTGTCCTAAGAATATAAATTTTTTGATGTGGTTGTTTTAGTTAACCTACATTGCTAATCTAATCCACAATTATGATTAGACATTTGTTTGAGATGATAAGAAGTCGGTAGGTCATTTCTTCACAAATTGTCATGCGTGTTAATTGGTGGTTGCTACTTCCAGTTGGTGGTGTCATATATAATATTGACATACCTTACGCGTGTTCAGTGCTGGTTTCTACTTCAAGTTGGTGGTGTCACATGCAGTGTTGACGTATCTTTTTCCTTAGGGTGTCTTCATCCACCAACATCATTTCAAAGGCGTCGATTGTGGGGAGGTTAGGTTCGGGGCTTACAATAGGGCCATCGTTTGTTTGTTTAACGATTTGGACAAACAATTGACCTGCTTCGATTGCGATAGATATGCGGACCACACATCTGGTACAATGGAACAAGTTATAAAGGAGAAGACAATAAGCATAATACACAAAAGAAGTGATTATGCAAACGAACACAAAAATTAATGTTCATAAAATAACATCCATAAGAATTGTGATATGATAAAGTATGAAAGATATCCTCAGATTCTTGCTACAAAATGTATAGATTATTTTGTATGGTTCATTTTTAAACGACATTATTCATATAATGTAATGTTAGTGGTTCTTTTGTGGATAATAATTGATTATTGATTAGTTGATTATTTTATGTGGCATGATTTTCTTTAAATAATGTCATAATTAGTTATGGTCGTCATAATTAGTTATGGTCATCTTCGTTGCCTATTAGCAATTTAATTTAATATGATTTTTTACTTTTTCTAAAAAAAGATAATTAATATATATCAAAAAATTATATATTTTGATTGGTCCCTTTCACACATATAATTGCTAAGAGTAATTAATCAGAAATTTACATACACTTTATTTTAGTGGTTAAAATTAAATTTGATTTCATAATTTTTAATGTTACAGTTATGGTATTTTATAATATTGATGGAATGGTTCTTTTTTAATTAATAAGTTGATAATATGGTTTTTTAAAATGTTTTTTTTTTATTTATTTATTAAATATTTTGTTAATTGATAATAATATTAACTATTGGTTTATTGAATGCAGCTTGGGTAGTTGTTATCCTCCCTATCATACAAGATAGATTCAATTCCTTATAAATGACACCTAATACCTTTAATAAGTATATAAGATACTTTTAAGACCTTAAATGCCTAGAAGTTAAATACCATAAGCTAATTCTGTAATTTCTAAGAATCACAATTATTAATATACCATACCAGAAAGCACACTCAAACTACTCTTTCCCAATACCTTTCCTTTTTATAAAAGAACATCCAAAGCTATGCAACCTAAAACCGCAACTTTATCCAGCAAAACCTGAAACTTGCAATCTTCGAGTATAATCTTCCAATATAATGAATTCTTTAACTCAATTGAGATAAACCAAATTGCACTTTCAAGCAACTGATTCACTAATTTCAATCATTTTAAATTTGATGAGTTCTAGGAGAAAAATGAGCCGATGTGACTACTCATTAGACTGTGCCATTCGCAGAAACCCTTGAATGAGAAACACCACTAGACTAAGATCACATGTAATTACGTGCATTGTATCCAAGAGAAACACAACATGGAATCTTTGAATTGGATAACGCAAAACACATCCTCCACATGTGTCGTTACTCATTCGCTTTTCATTGAACAGTACTGATTGTGTTGTCATGTATTAGTCATTTCATAATATCATTTCCCGCAACAACACCTTTCATGTATAAATTTAATAGAACATTAGGGTTGAAATTATAAATTTTTAAGTGGTCAAACATTTCATTTTTATAACGTTTGAAAATCATAAACAGTGATCACAGCAATCACTGACCACTGACGTCACATTACAGCGTCGTTATTCATTACATGATTAATTAATTCATAATTTCAAAAACTCTAAAAAGTTTTACAATAATTGTTTCGATTATATTTAAAGTCTTATAATTTTTTATGGTAGTGTAAAAAATATAGTCTAACTTTCATGGTGAATACGTTCCATCCCATATGATCTTTATTACTATATTCAAACATTTCATATAAAGTAAAAACCTAGCTTGCATGTCTCGGAAGAAAACTATCCAGCTTCCTTTTTTAATTTATTACAACAAATTAAAGGATAACTATCTAAGAACTTTTTTTAAATTTATTACAACAAATTAAAGGATAACTATCAAAGCACTTTTTTTAATTTATTATAACAAATTAAAGGATAATTATCTAAACATTTTTTTAATTTATTACAACAAAAACTATCCAGCTTCCTTTTTTAATTTATTACAACAAATTAAAGGATAACTGTCTAGGAACTTTTTTTAAATTTATTACAACAAATTAAAGGATAACTATCTAAGCACTTTTTTAATTTATTACAACAAATTAAAGGATAATTATTTAAACACTTTTTTAATTTATTACAACAAAAACTTAAAATTTAAAGGATAACTATCTAAGATTTTTTTTTTTTTTTTTAATTTATGATAAAAATTAACCAAGGAAAATCATGTGGAGATTGTTGATGAGTATAAGGTTCCATCATTAATAATAAAAAAGAAAATCTGTAAAACAGAAAAAGAGTTTATATGTATGAACTTTTCATGTCAATTCTTAACTAAAATCATGGATATATTTGGAGAAAATAGGGTTGAAAAACTTGATAAAACCCATAAAAGTTTATATTACTTTGATTATTAACTATTTATACATAGATATATTATATTTCATTTTGAAGGGAAAGCCATGATATGAATTAAAATATTTCATTAAGTTTTTAAGATAAATACAATTATTTATAAAATTTAAAATATTATTTTTGGATAAATAAAATAAAATTTTATTGTTTTTCTTGTATGAGTAAGTTGTTTAAGGAAAATTAACCAAATCAACCTTCCTCCTTAGTTGTGTTGTTTCTCTTGTATGAATTAATAGTTTAACAAGTGTTGTGTAGAAACTTAGTCCCTGCCAAGTAGATTTGGAAATGGAGATGATAGTTGACACCTTATAATTATTGATTATGATGATTATTGGAAGATGGGGAGAAACTAGGAATATTGTTAAAGAAACAAAAATTAACAATATTATAAGTAAATGGTAATAAGAATAGATATTTAATAATAAGAAAATGAAAATTGAGATATGTAAAATTAAATGACAAAAGAAAGAAAAAAATATATTTAAAAGTTATGTTCAATTGTTTTTTAGAAATAAATGATAAAGAAATTGTAAATATTAAAACCTATGTTGAAATTACATTGAATACTTATGCCAATCCTTTCAAACCTGTGTGGTGAGTTGTCAGTAATCAAAGCATAATTAGTGTGCATTGGGAAGGCTGCGGAGGTGGTGGGGATGAAAGGGAGAAATAAATGCTTTGAAACTTTTTGTGAACCCGAGTAGAGTGAAGCATGCGAATTTGAGGAGTGCAGGGTGGAATTGTAGATCACAAAAGTTTTGGGTGAAAGATGTATATCACGAAATACGGGGAATGAGAGTTCCATAGCATCAACCCAAGAACCCGCTGCCATAAAATTGGATAACTATGGAAAGGAACGACGGTCGGTCGGACTCCCGTTCCTCGAGGTTTTCACGTAAATAACAACTTAATGCATTTTAATAGGAGATGTCCTCAAGGTTTTCACTTATGAATGCAATTTAAGCATAATTAATGTGCATTGAGAAAAGCCCGAAGGTGGCGGGGATGGAAGGGAGTGATAAATGCTTTGGAACTTTTTGTGAACCTGGTGTAGAGTGAAGATTGCAAGTTTGAGGAGTGCGTGGTGGAATTGTAGATAACAAAAGTTTTGGGTGCAAGATGTATATCACGAAACATGGGGAATGAGAGTTCAATAGCGCCAACCCAAGAACCCACTGCCATAAAATTGGATAACTATGGAAAGGAACAACGGTCGGTCGGACTCCCATAAATCACAGTTTAATGCGATTAATGGGAGATGTCCTGGAGGTTTTCGCTTATTAATGCCAATTGTTTCGAAACCGTGTGTTGAGTTTTCACTAGTAAAATCATAATCAATGTCCATTGGGAAGGGCGCAAAGGTGGCAAGGATGGAAGGGAGCGAAAATGCTTTGAAAATTTTGTGAAACTAGGTAGAGTGAAGCTTCCGAGCTCAAGCAATTGTAGATCACAAAATTTTTGGGTGCAAGATGTATATCACGAAATTGTATATCACATAATTGTAGATCATGGAAGTTTTGGGTGCAATATGTATATCATGGAACACAGGGAATGAGTGTTCGATAGCACCAACCCAGGAACCAGCATCCATAAAATTGGCTAAGTATGGAATTGTAGATCACATAAGTTTTGGGTGCAAGATGTATATCACAGAACAGGGGGAATGAGAGTTCGATAGCTCCAACCTCGGAACCGGCGGCCATAAAATTGGCTAATTATGAAAAGCAATGGTGGTTGGTTGAACTCCCGTAAATGGTGGTTTAATGCGGTTTTCGCTTATTAATGACAATCTTTTCGAACCTATGTGTTGAGTTGTCACTAGTAAAAGCATAATTAATGTGAATTGGGAAGGGCGCGAATGTGGCAGGGATGGAAGGGAGTCATAGATGCCCCATAATCGTGATGTGAGGATATAAATGGATATGAGGATCTGTTAGTCTGCCAACTTGGGAACCTGCGATCATAGAAATGTGACAAAGTATAGAATCATAAAGGGATAATAAAGGGGAAGAAGAGAAGGGAAAACAGAGTAAGTATGTCACACACCAACATCTACTATTCAATTATCAATGAAAATATTTTCGAACCTGTGTGGTGAGTTGTCACTAGTAAAAACATAATGAATGTGCATTAGGAAGGGTGGGAATGTGGAGGGGATGGAAGGGAGTGATAAATGGTTTGAAAATTTTGTGAACCCAAGTATAGTGAAGATTGTGAGTTCCAGGAGCCCAGGGTCGAATTGTAAATCACAGAAGTTTTGGGTGCAATATGTATATCACAGAACACATTCGATAGCACTAACTGGGGCCCCCGATAACCCGAGAACCCATGATCATGGAAATGTGACTAAGTCAGGTTCAAGTTTAAAGAGAATTTGTTTATATTTATTTCAATAATATTCATATTAATTTATGTTAATAGATTATTTTTGGTCCAAATGTAAACCATGTTCCAATTTGAAGGGTGTATTTGGCTCACAAATTCTTTAGCTCGAGAAAGTTAGGTTCAAGTTTAAAGAGATTTTGTTTATATTTATTTCAGTTGTATTCATATTAATGTATCTTAATAGATTATTTGTGGTCCAAATGTAAACCGTGTTCCAATTTGAAGGGTGTTTTCAGCTTGCAATTTTTTTTCAAACCCATAAGCAATAGAAAAAAATAAATAGGACTTAACATTTTTTATATGGAAGCATATTCTCAAATATGAGAAGGTGTAATATATGCACAATATTAAATAGGGACATGACGTCAACACATGAGTTTCCATGTTGAAATAATGTCATTCATTGACTGTATTTTCGGGGCCCCGAAGAATGAAAGAAGGAGGGGCCTACCCATTTCTTTCTCAAGTATAGGGTGGGCACCAAAAAACTATGTCCTATCACAAATTATTCTTCCATGTAAAAAAAATTATAAACATAAAAAAAAAAACAATACAACAACCTAAAATATTTGATATTCAGATAAATTGGTTTACAAAATACAGTTGAGATTTTTTCCCAAAATAGTCGTCTTGGAATTTGTAAAAAAAATATAGTTCAATACATATTCTCTGAAATTTAAATGAGTTTTCCATAATGACTGGGATTGGGGGTCCTGCAGACCATAAAGAAAATATGTACAAGAATCAAGTTTGTAGAAAGAATAAATTCAACAATGGAAGACAACAAGACCTGGCAAGAAGAAAGAGAAAATTGTCAGTCCTCAGTTAAATCTTTTTATTTAAAGAGTTTGAGTAACTAGATGAAGATGTCGACAAAGAGAGAAGAATTTGACCAATATGAAATTACTATGATGGTATCCCATGCCTTGTAATTTTCTCATTGATGTCCTTTTATGGATTTCCTCGGTGGTTATGGGAACCGTCTCAAGTGCCCTTTGCCTTTCATTGGTAATTTTGTTGACAGCCTTTTTGAACCACTCTTCGATGTAGCTCCTCATGGGCGCCACATTGATTTCATGCTGGATTTTTATATTGAAGAATTCAGTTTCCAAGTCCCTTAGATCAATAAAGAGGTTGTGCAATGTTTCTTGAATATCTTGGTTTTTAATTGAATAATGAACAAGCCAGTTTTTCACATCATCTTCACCATACTCAAGAATGCCATAGAAATTTTCAAATGACGGTATTTTATAGATCTCAACTTCTTCATCAAATGCTTGCTTGTTTAAAAACAATGGGTTTAATATCAATTTCAGGTCTTGGGCTTCATTGGTACTGCCAGCTAGATCTATCTCAATTAGCTTCTTGAATGGTTTGTCTCCTCTAGATGTGGCCTGGATACATGCTTGAATTATATCGTTAAGGTTTTTTACCTTTTCTTTCCAGCATGCGTTTAGTTGGTTTATTCGATCCAAGGAAGGGAGATCCTCCTCTCTTCTTGTCAATTCCCTCATACCAGTAACTTTAACACCAAATGGAACTGTTAGCACTCTCTAATTTTCCCAAGGATGTGATGGCATTCACAGAGGCAACATCAAAACCACTTCGAGTCTTGGATCTAGCCCTCCGAGAATCAGAGAGGGATCCCTTTGTCTAATATATATTTGTTTGAAGAGAATAGTAGGCTAGCTATGCAGAATAGGATAAGTTTCTGAGTTGGGTAGGTGCAGCGAAGAGGTACCATGGGCAATGAAGTCACAATCTGAGATTTAATCAAAAAACAAATCCTACAGACAGCCTTATAGGGCAAGGTAGGCAAATCACTGGATTCTTCGTAAGCTTGGGGTATGGCAGAGGGGGGAAATTGTTAAGAGGTCAAGTTAAAGATAGAGCAGTAAAGAATTATGCGTTTAACGTTTAGTGGAAAACATTGACATTGCTTTAAACTAGGAACATGGTGTTTTTACAGAAATCCTAATCTTAAATCTCTTTGAAACAATGGAGAAGACAAACATATATGATAACAGAGGAAAACAAAATCACAATGAGAAAAAACTTCACCAATTAATTTGACACAAGAATCCTGTAACTGTTGCCACTGTATTATTTGAATTGATGAAAAATACAACTGGCTCTGTGAGCTCTGATACAAGATTTAAATCATGGTCCCTGACTGATTAACCCTTTTACATTAAAAATCATCTCTATGAATAGGAGAGGTATCCCCATAAGTTTCGAAATTTGGATTCAAATGCCTCGGCCAAAAATAGCCACGAATCCCCCAAAATCTGGAACTGCCTGCCATGAAAAACGGGCCTAATTTATGCAAAAAGGGGGTCCGAACAGACATCTGTTTCTCTTCAATGATGACACCTGGGAAAAAACTGAAGGAGGTTATTGTATATGGGCATGTTCTTTACAAAAACCTCCTTCGGTTTCACCAAATTCTCCTCCATCTGGCCGTAAAAGCTCTTGCAAGATCGAGACTATAACAGAAAATCCAAAAATCCGAAAAAAGAGGCTGAAAGACAGTTTCAATTCTCCTTTCTCATAGCACCTGTGCAGAAACGGAGAGAGGTTTTTCTTCCTCAAGCCGTTATGGAGAAAAACCTCTCTCGGTTTTTAAAAATTCGATTTCATTTTCCTAGAAACGGACTCAGAAGAAGACATGATGAACAAGCAAAAAATAGGCGAAAATGAGAAAAACGGTTTTATTTTCGGGAAGGCAGTATTCCGGACCCCCCTAAGGTGGTAAGCGGTTTTGGGGAGGGGGGGGGGTCCGATGGAATGTGGGGGTGACACCTTTCTGGGGGGTGGTAATGGAAAACCATCATTCCAGACCCCCCTCTCGTTAAACTCCGGATGGTGAGGGGGGGTCGAGAAAGTTTTATGACCGTGGATTTATTTGTTTGATGTATGAGAGTGTAGGGGGGTAGACTTAGGATAGTTTAGTTTTTTACTTTGTGTTTTTAATTATGTGTTTTATTATTTCTTTATTTATTTTTTGTTTTATTGTTTTATGTTTGTTATATGTTTCTTTTTATTTTATGTTTTTTAATTTTGTTTTGATATATTTTATTTATATGTTTGTTTAAGTTTTGTTTTGTATTTTATTATGTTTTTTTTATATTTTTTATTATATTTGATTTGTATTTTATTTTAATTTGTTTTATCACTTTTTTTTATATATTTTATTTTGTTTATTAGTTTTTCTTTTTATATGTTTTATTTAATCTAAAAAACTAACCTAGTTACTAACCTAACTATATTATTAATCATTAATTAATTAATTAATGATTAATTTATTATTAATTAGTCTAACATAAAACTAAATATACTAAACTTATTACTAACATTATTAATGAATATAATCATTTGTTTATTATCCTAAGTGGGTTTATTCGTGGACGGGTGATGGGCGAGATGTGGCTTAGGGACGAAAAGACAAGGGAATGAGTGGCGCAGAGGTGGATGAAGAATGCAGAAAAGGTGATGGAGGATCGGGTGCAATGGATGGATGACACATTGGGACAGGGCCCACCAAAGAAAAATGCCTCATTCTAGACCCCCCACACACCGTTAAAGGAAGAACGGTCGAGGGGGTCTGAAATTGAATCTCAGCCATTGATGAAAGTGCTGGTGCTTCAGCCGTTCATATGTGTGCCTTCGTTATCTCCGATTCCAGACTGCCCCCCTATCGTTAAAGGTAGAACGGTCTGGGGGGTCCGGAAAAACTTGTGAACCGTAGATCTTAGCGCCAGCTTCTCAACCGTTCATTTATGCACTGTCTTTACTTTGTGAGCGCAAAGTTGTATTTGATCCAAGACTTAGGATAAGTGCATTATGTGGATTTTGTGCACTGTTTCCCTTGCTTTGGTATCCATTGGGCTAGGAAAAACCACTCAGCGTCAACAACCATGAATTTTCTTTTCTTTTCCTTGAAAACAATTTACAAAGATGAAATATTATTTGCAAGCCAATATACACCCAAAGTGAAAAATTTCCAGTCACTAGATGATACTATGAATTATAGGGTTATAACAGTGGCTCCACCTGGGAATGGAAGCTTCTTTCAGGAGGTGTCAAGAACCATAGACCTCTGAACATGAAGACCGGTGCTTTATCCATTGGGATGATCCCAAAATCTTATTCTGCAACCTGTACCTGTTTGATCTTGCAACTGAAAACAAATTAAAATGAATGCTGCTGAAAAAAGGGATGCTCAGAATGCTGAGCTTATTCACATTCTCCTACCTACCCTATGCTACTGATAATTTTGTTAAATCAAATAATACAAAAATGCCAATGAAGCCAATCAAGTAGTTGCTGAGACCAATGGACTACTTGACTGCTTGTTTGCACAGCCCAAAAGGCAGCCTGACCCTTTGCCCATAGATTCAAAACTGCAAAGTGTAATGGCCATTGCTGAAAATGTGATTGATCTTTACAACAGAGACCTTGAAAATCTTGAAGAACAAAAGTAATGATAGAGATAGATTGAGGCTCTACAGTGAATTTTTTTTCCATATAGGTAGCTATAGGATCAAGGTAGAAATGACATGTTCCTTGATTTTTGGACTCTCCCAAGTAAGCGACATTGGCACTGTATCTATGTTATTTTCATCCTCATGCTTTTCCTGACATGGCTGCAACTTTTTTGATGGGTTTTGAAATGATGTTTCTGCTGAACACACCCCTGTAGCTAACTGTCTTATCATGTCAATATCATAACAACTTTTCATCTCATGACTGGCGGATGAAGAATGATTTTGACCACACAGGTCATCCAACCGATCAACTATTGGATCCTGAAAAGACTGACAAAACTGCTGCATTGATTCAAATGAAATTTCCTGACTTTTTATGTATTTATCCTTCAATGCCTGTCCAAGAGTCCCCTTCAAAATTTGAAATGAACTAAAGCACAATGGTACAAAGTTATTTTGGATTAACTCATAATTTGTCTCAGGCTTTAAGCTTTCATTTGGAATTTGAGAATCAGAGTAGGTAAAGTGCTGCAATTCTGGGTTTAGAACAACCTCCACATCAACACTAGCATCTTCACCTAGTTGATCAGAACATTCTCCCTCTTTACCAATGCCAACTTGTTTACAATTTCTTCTCAAAAATTGAAAAGAAGAGATACATAAGGGAAAATATATTTCCCTTACTTTGAAATTTTCTGTCTCTTCCTCATCGCTGTCATGACTGTTGTGCAAGGGCTGATTTTCATATCTGAACTGTAAATGATCTTTTTCCTCCCATTCATTTGTGGTTGATTTCTTTGAACAATCCACCTCTCTTTCAGCCTCATGATCATCATCATACTGATCATACTTGGGTGGATTATCCAAGTAGGGATTTCCATCAAACATGCACATCATATCAGCTGGTTTTTCCTCTGCAAGTTGAGGTGGAGCTTCATCTTTGACTGTGTTGTGAATTGAATACATGAAAGAATCATTATCCAAACCATGGTACCAAGGATTAACAACAAAATGTTTGGGAACAATGACCTTTTCTTTCTCTGAAATCAATGGAACATGGTGTCTTTGGACAACAAGCTCATCTTTCCTATTGATCCTCTGCATCATCTTTTCCATGGCATTGGCCAAACTGTCCAATTTAGCTTCTGATGATTTAAGCTGCTCATTTTCTTTGTTCTTCACCTTTGACATTTTGATCAACAAGTTGGTCTCAACATTAAATGCAATGTTCTACATTTCTTCAAGGCTTGTAGTGTTCCTTTCTCTTAATTGGAATGCCATCTCAGGATCAAAGGCTTCTGGGTAATGCAATTGAGCTAAACCAGGAGGTGGCCTTACATCCACAGGTATTGAATGATACACCTCATTGAACCTGGATGAGAACTGTTGTACTGTCTCCCTGGGCTTTCTTTTCAAGTGGTCATATTCTTCTAGAATGAGAAAGACATTTCTCATGATCACCCACCTATCTAAGAAAACTTGCATGAACTGATGAAAATTTCTGATGCTTGCAGCTCGGAGGTTTTTAAACCAATTTTTAACTTTGCCTTGCAAAGACAAGGCAAACATCATAATATAGACATCATCATCTTCGACCTCATAAAGGTCAAGGAAATCTTCAAACCTCTGGATGTGTTTTTCAGCAGTAATATTGGCATTCTCTCCATCAAACATGGGTAGATTATTGGTGTAATTTGCAGGGAGGTCATGGAGGATAGGAGGAAAATATAGGGGCTTGTATCTGTCTAGGATTTTGGTAAGTACAGGAGGTGAAGCAAGATGCTTACAACCATCTGGAGCTTTAGAAAGAGTAGGAGATGAAGCAGGAGGATTATGACTCACTAAGACTTCTATAGGTGCATCTGGGATGTGCACATGTGTATGAGTATGTACATAATCTACAATTTGGGGTTTAGTATCTTGATGCTCTTCAGGTTAAAAATGATCATCCTGAATTTCAACAATATACTCTGGATCAGGATCATGATAAGAGAGAAAGTAACTGTAGATGAAACCAATAATATCATGAATAGAATTTGATCTTGAGTACCTGGTCTTTCTAGGTTTCTTGGTCATGCTTCAGGTTCTTCCTCTAGTGGAGTCTTTGAGTTGGCACTGTCTGGAGCTGATTTGGAGTCGCCAGGTGAATGATCTCAGCCTTCTTGTGTCTGGTCACTATCCACCATCAATGATCAGATCTGGAGATTTGAAGTGTACTACTGGGGAAGGTTCCCTAGTGGAGTCACCATTCTGTTAGCACTCTGTAATTTTCCCAAGGCTGTGATGGCAGTCACAAAGGCAACATCAAAACCATTTTGAGTCTTGGATCTAGCCCTCCGAGACTCAGAGAGGTATCTCTCTGTCTGATATAAATTTGTTTGAAGAGAATATTAGGCTAGCTATGTAGAATAGGATAAGTTTCTAAGTTGGGTAGGTGTAGCAAAGAGGAACCATGGGCAATGGAGTCACAATCTGAGATTTAATCATAAAACAAATCCTACAGATAGCCTTAAAGGGAAAGGTAGGAAAATCACTGGATTCTTCGTAAGCTTGGGGTATGGAAGAGGGGGAAAAGTGTTAAGAGGTCAAGTTAAAGATAGAGCAATAAAGAATTCTGCATTTAACTTTTAGTGGAAAACATTGACATTGCTTTAAACTGGGAACAAGGTGTTTTCACAGAAATCCTGATCTTAAATCTCTTTGAAACAATGGAGAAGACAAACATATATGATAACAGAGGAAAACAAAATCAAAATGAGAAAAAACTTCACCGATGAATTTGACACAAGAATCCTGTAACTGCTGCGACTGTATTATTTGAATTGATGAAAAATACAGCTGGCTCTGTGAGCTCTGATACAATATTTAAATCATGGTCCGTGACTGATCAACCCTTTTACATTAAAAATCATCTCTATAAATAGGAGAGGTCTCTCCATAAGTTTCGGAAGTTGGATTCAAATGCCTCGGCCAAAAATAGCCACAAATCCCCCAAAATCTGGTCGTAACAACTCCTGCAAGATCGGGACTGTAACAAAAAAACCGAAAATTCGAAAAAAGAGGCTGAAAGACAGCTTCGATTCTCCTTTCTCATAGCACATGTACAAAAAATGAGAGAGGTTTTTTTTCTTCAGGCCGTTATGGAGAAAAAACTCTCTCGGTTTCTAAAAATTCATTTTCATTTGCCCAGAAACGGCCTCGGAAGAAGACATGATGAACAGGCAAAAAATAGGCGAAAATGAGAAAAACGGTTTTATTTTCGGTAAGGCGGTATTTCGGACCTCCCCTGAGGTGGTAAGTGGTTTTTTGGGGGGAGGGTCCGCTGGCATGTGGGGGCGACACCTGTCCGGGGGGTGGTAATGGAAAGCCATCATTCTGGACCCCCCCCTCTCGTTAAACTCCGAATGGTGAGGGGGGGGGGTCCAGAAAGTTTGATGACCATGAATTTATTTGTTTGATGTATGAGAGTGTACGGGGGGTTAGAATTATGACAGTTTAGTTTTTTATTTTGTGTTTTTAATTATATGTTTTTTTATTTCTTTATTTAGTTTTTGTTTTATTGTTTTATGTTTGTTATATGTTTCGTTTTATTTTATGTTTTTTAATTTTGTTTTAATATATTTTATTTATATGTTTGTTTAAGTTTTGTTTTGCATTTTATTATGTTTTGTTTATATTTTTTATTATATTTTATTTGTATTTTATTTTAATTTGTTTTATTACTTTTTTTTATATATTTTATTTTGTTTATTAGTTTTTCTTTTTATATGTTTTTATTTAATCTAAAAAACTAACCTAGTTACTAACCTAACTATATTATTAATCATTAATTAATTAATTAATTAATGATTAATTTACTATTAATTATTCTAACATAAAAATAACTATACTAAACTTATTACTAACATTATTGATGAATATAATCATTTGTTCATTATCCTAAGTGGGTTTATTCGTGGATGGGTGATGGGCGAGATGTGGCTCAGGGACGAAAAGACAAGGGGATGAGTGGCACAGAGGTGGATGAAGAATGCAGAAAAGGTGATGGAGGATCAGGCGCAATGGATGGATGACACATTGGGACAGGGCCCGCCAAAGAAAAATGCCTCATTCTGGACACCATTAAAGGAAAAATGGTTGGGGGGGTTCAGAATTCAATCTCAGCCATTGATGAAAGCGCTGGTGCTTCAGTCGTTCATATGCGTGCCTTCGTTATCTCCGATTGTAGACCCCCCCTGCCGTTAAAGGTAGAACGGTCGGGGGTGTCTAGAAAAACTTGTGAACCGTAGATCTCAGCGCCAACTTCTCAACCATTCATTTATGCGTTTTCTTTACTCTATGAGCGCAAAGTCGTATTTTCTCCAAAACATAGGATAAGTGCATTACATGGATTTTGTGCATTATTTCCCTTGATTTGGTCTCCATGGGGCTAGGAAAAACCACTCAGCATCAAAAACCATGAATTTTCTTTTCTTTTGCTTGAAAATAATTTGCAGAGATGAAATATTATTTGCAAGCCAATATACACCCAGAGTGAAAAATTTCCAGTCACGAGATGATACTATGAATTATAGGGTTATAACATGAACAATTGCATCGAGGTAGAAACCTTGCTCATTCTTGAGATCTGCTTGTAGATACTCATAAAAATCATGTGCTCTTGTTCTATAAGAGACCATACTCTTTGACATCTCCCAAGATTATATTATCAATTCCATTATTCTCTTTATATTCTTTTCCACATAGCCTCAGAATGATGTGAGAAGGCTTGTTGATCCTTTTAACCTGGTCGCAGGTGCAGTGGGATTGATCATTTCCAAAGGAGTAGCCAATAGTGGAAGGGGCATTAGAGCTCCCTCCAATTCTTTTATTCTCTCCTTTAACCTGGCATTCTCTGCTTCAAGGCCGCTAATAGAGTTTTCTAGAGCATATCCAGTTGCTTGATGTATCTGGGATATCTATGAAGGGTGCATGTTCCGTAGGTTCATCTCTGAATGATATTTCCCTTTCTTATTCTGTACATGTCTCTTTTTGATAACCAATTTTTTGGATTCACTGTAAAAAACAATGCTCTGAAATGAAAGAGACTCTTCTTCATCGAAGGTATCGGTCCCAATTATTTCCATCTGAGCATTATGGGGAGAAGTGTTCTCTGGATGGTCGTCGTTGGGGAACATTTTGTCAATGTCAATTTCTAGTTCCATATCTTTGAGGGAGACATCATTGATATCAATTTCTCCCCTCAGTCCCTCCTATTCTTGCACTATTGTTTTTTGTTTTTCTCTTGCGGGAAGTTTGTGAGAAATTTTAGTTTTTTCGAAGGGAGGGTTCTTATCTCCTCCTCCACTTGAAGAACTATGTGAGACTTTCTTTCTTGGGTAAGTCATTGGAGCGCTGCTCTGATATGCTGTAGTGTTGGGTGTGGCGGTCAAGGATTGGGAACTTTTCCCACCTGAGTCTTTTTGTTTCTGTTTGTAGGACTCATTCATGCCTTATGTATTACAAGATGACATAAATAATTTCTTATGCCTTGTGTATTTCAATGACTGGGAAGAGATTTTAATGAAAATCAACTTTCCCCAATCGAAAATGGATTGTTCCTTCACCGTAAAATATAAAATATACAGAATCATCCAAGAGATGTTGGTTGTACTTTATTGTGTCGTTATCCTCGTGAAAAGACATGAAATTTCCCAGAAATGGTTTTTAAATGCACTAACATGTAATCTGGTCATGTCCCTGGGAACTGTGGTTGGGTTCTCTAAGAACTCCAGTAAGAGTTCCAATCCATTATCATGTTTCTTTAATAACTCTCTGCATTCCTCTCCCTTGAAAGTAAGAGATTGGTTGGGAAGTCTTAACATCTTTCAAAATACTTGAGGTGATAGGGAGACTCAGGAATGGTCCCACAACTATATAATCAGTCGGTTCAGAATATAATTTTTGGTGCAGTAGGTGACCAACTCGTTCCAGTAAAACAATTCTAGGACACAACCTTCTCGTGCAATTCCATACGTCCAGATAACTTCCTTCTGGGCAGAAGGGGATGATTAGTAGTCATAAGCTCTTGACCACTGAAAAATCTAGTCCTTGTGCCCAAAAATATTCAAGGTATCTCCACATAAATTTTTTCAAGCTACAACCAAAAGGTGATGAGAACGTTCCTTTGCTCTCGATAGTATTTAAAATGAACGTTGGAGCATGATAATATAATCTCCCATAATCTTGGTTTAGTGCATTTTAATGGGAGATGTCCTCAATCTTTTCTCCTATTAATGCCAATCTTTTCGATCTGTCTGGTGAGTTGTCACTAATAAAGGCATGATTAATGTACATTAGGAAGGGTGTGAAGGTGGCGGCGATGGACGGGAGAGAAAAATGCTTTGAATCTTTTGTAAACTTGGGAGCTCGGGAACCCGTGAATCTGTGACAACAGGAGGTGAAGAATCGACTAAGTATGGATAGGAGAGGAATAAGGCCTTAAAAAAAACCAAAGTAAACAAAAAAAATTACGAGTTCAAGATCCACACAAAAAAATAATTCAGATCCCATAATATTGACCTCTGGCAATTCGATAATAGGGAGGTTGAGTTGGTAGATCAAAATATTGCTTAGTTAAGGGGACTCGGGTGCATGTGGGGTGCCTGTGAGAAAATATAATGATTTGATGACTATTTGTTTGTATTGCAAGATGTGACAGTAATTATGCATTGATAGTATTTAAAATTAACACCCGAGGATGATAATATAATGTCCCTTAAATCTTGGTTTAATGCATTTTAATGAGAGATATCCTCGAGCATTTTTCTCATCAATGTCAATCTTTTCGAACCTGTGTGGTGAGTTGTCACTAATAAAAGCGTAATCAATTTGCATTAGGAAGTGTGTGAAGGTGGCGAGGATGGGAGGGAATCTGCGAACCCACATATTTGTGACAACAAGAGGTAAAGAATCGACTAAGTATCGAAAGGCGGGGCGGTCAGATGGACCCAAACAAACTCATCGTAGGTAGAGTGAGGTCTATGAGTTGGAGGAGTCTAAGGTTGAATTGTATATCACAGAAATTTTGGGTGAAATATGTATATCATGAAACAAGGGGCATGTGAGTTTGATAGTGCCAATCCGGGAACTAGCATCCATAAACATTGACCATGGGAAAAACATTCCCATGTATGTAATATACCTAGAGCTCGACAAACTTAGGTTCATGTTAAAAGAGAATTTGTATATATTTACTTCAATACTATTCATATTTTTTTTTTTTGTGGCCCAAATGTAAACCATGTTCCAATTTGAACGGTGATTTCGGGTTGCAAATTTTGCTCAAATGCAAATGCAACAAAGAAAATATATGAGTTAACATTTTCACATGCAAGCATATTCTCAAATATTGCAAGCTATAATATATGCACAATATTAAATAAGGAGATCACGTCAACACCTTTGTAGATGGCAGTGGGATAGCACAATATTGCATTCTTACTATGATGATTCCTTAAAGAAACAAAGACAACTAACATTTTTTTGGCAATTCAAGATTGACACAAAAAATTCATCAGATTCCATAATATTCTCCCATTAATGCATTTTAATGGGATATGTCATCGATATTTCTGATTATTAATGCCAATATTTTCGACCGTGTGTGGTGAGTTTTCACTATTAAAAGCATAATTAATGTGCATTAGGAAGGGGCAAAGATGTCGGGGATGGAGGGGAGCGAAAAATGCTTTGAAACTTTTGTGAACCCGCAAAACTTTGAAGAATCGAGTAAGTATGGAAAGGCTGGGAGGTGAGACAGAGTCATCATAGGTAGAGTGAGGCTTGCGAGTTGGAGGAGTTTGGTGTCTAATTGTATATCACCATAGTTTTGGGTGCAGGATGTATACCCTGAACACGGGGCATGAGAGTTCGATAGCGCCTACCTAGGAACCCGTGGACATAAAATTGGCTAAGTATGGAAACGAATGGTGGATGAATGGACTCGCGATGTGAAGATATAGATGGATATAGAATTTTTCAGTCCACCACCCTGAGAACTCGCGACCATAGAAATGTGACTAAGTATAGAACCCAAAACAGATAATAGAGGGGAAGAAGAAAAGGGAAAAACAGGTAAGTATAGAAGAGGAAAAAGAAAGGGAGCATAGAAATTTATGCCTCACACAACAACACTTAGTATGATAATTATAAAGTGATAGAAACACATCAACTATGGGAAAAACATTCTCAGCCATGAAATATAGCTGGATCTCAACAGACCCTGGTTCAAGTTTAAAGATATGTTGTATACATGAGTTAACATTTTCATATGCAAGCATATTCTCAAATATGGAAAGCTATAATATATGCACAATATTAAAGAGGGACATCACTTCAACACCTTTGTAGGTAATAGTAGGCTAGAACAATATTTCATTCTTACTATGATGATTCTTTAAAGAAACTAAAACAACCAACATTTTTTTGTCAATTCAAGATCGACACAAAAAAATTCATCAGATTCCATAATATTTTCCCATTAATGTGTTTTAATGGGAGATGTCCTAGAGCTTTCCGCTTATTAATGCCAATATTTTTGAGCCTGTGTGGTGAGATGTCACTAGTAAAATAATAATTAATGTGCATTGGGAAGGGGTGAAGGTAGCGGGGATGGAGGGGAGTGAAAAATGCTTTGAAACTTTTGTGAACTCGGGTGTCCATGAACACACAAAACTTTGAAGAATAGACTAAGTATGGAAAGGCAAGGTGGTCAGACAGAGTCATCGTAGGTAGAGTGAGGCTTGGGATTTTGAGGATTCAAGGTTTGAATTGTAGATCATCGAAGCTTTGGGTGCAATATCTATACCCCGAACACGGGACATGAGAGTTCAATATCGCCTACCCAGGAACCCGTGGCCATAAAATTGGCTAAGTATGGAAATGAACGACGATCAGTCCAAATCGTGATGTATAGATATATATGGATATATAATTTATCAGTCGCAACCCCGAGAACCCGCGATCATAGAAATGTGACTAAGTATAGATCCAAAAATAGATAATAGAGGGGAAGAAGAAAAGGGAAAAATGGGTAAGTATAGAAGAGAAAAAAGAAAGGGATAAAATAACTTTATTCCTCACACAAAAACACTTAGTCTGATAATTATCGAGCGATATAAACACACCAACTATGGGAAAAACATTCTCAGCCATGAAATATAGTTGGAGCTCAACAGACCCTATGACTTGGCATTCTTATATGAAAGCATATTCTAAAATATGGCAAGCCTCAATATATGTAAAAATTTGATAAAGTATGTAGATTAGAGTTTTGTAACCATACCTCTTAGTCTCTCGACCTTGTACTATGATGAGGTTTCACTTCTACTTGTTGATAGTTCTTGTCAACTAAAAAGCATGTGGTGTAAATGACATAAACATATTTACCATGGCAAAGTAGAATAAATAACTGAGGATATTTGTTTCCCAAACATAGAAAGAGAATAATCTATGAATCCTTACCTTCGGCCTTGCCATTGTGCTAATGTTTGTGATGATTCACTTGTCATTCCCATGTCACTTGTGAAATGATCATTATGAACATATGTGTATTGCTCTTTATTGAAATGGATGTGCATTAGTCATATGCATTTTATTTTCTCTGGCACCCCTATTGGCATACCTTTTGGAATATTGTACTCCAACTTTCTCAGTTGTCACACATAAGGCTTCATCCTAGTGTTGAATTACTCTGTTCTTTTTTCAATGCAACAATACAAATAATACAATGGACATGAAGGCAATTTTCTACATAGAAACACATGAAAAAAATATGGAATACAATTTTATTTATTTCAAGGTAGCGGCATAGAAAATACAATTGACATGAATATAAGTTAATATATATGAAGATATGCAATATCTAAGGAAAAAAAAGAGATTTGTGAACCAGTATCATAAATATAGACACAGTAAATAAAAAACAATTGGATATGGAATACGGGTAGAAGTATGCACCTTTGCATGTCTTCTTCTACATTTATGGTTAAGAATTCTTTGTAGTGTCCAGTTTCCCTGTTTGTTTCAATAAAGGAAAGTACAAAACACAATGAACATGAATGTAATTTGATATGTAAAGAAAAACCAATGGATATGTACATAGAGTAAACAAAGTAGAATCAAAGGAATACAATAACAAATAGTGTTAGAAGCATGTATCATTTTGTTTTTTTTCTTGATCCATGTTTGTGTGTATATATAAAAAAATTGTGTCCAAAAGAAATTACAAACCAGGAAAAACTAAGAAGTTGGATAACTTGGTTTTGTGCAACAAGATAGACAAATATGCTTTGAGACATAGAAATGTGATTTTGCAATATGTTTGATGTATATTTCATAATTCAAGTACAATACTAATTGTATCATGATCAAACCAGTATGTGTCTAAGATAAAGAGGTTGTATTGGAAAATGGGCACATTCTACCATACATGGTCAATAAGTGTGTTTTGTACATGTTTTATCTTATCAAAAAGAATGCAGAGACTGTATATGCAAATGCATTTTTCCAATTCTTTTTATTTTTTGGAATTATTTTGTAGCATGGAAATATTGAAGTCTCCTACAATGACAATGGTTTTGTTCATATGAAAATTCTCTAATTCATTTGAAAGAACATTTAGTATGATGGAGAATGTTTCATGCATAGCAGCGTAGAGATTCAATATTGCAATTTCTGTTCCATGGAAAATTACTTTTATGAGCACCATCTCAACATTGTTTTCTTTGAAATGCATATGCTCCAAAATTGTTACATGTTTTTTCAGTAATATGATCACCCCATGTGTAAGTAACTTGATATGCAATTGTGATTTGGAAATTGCTTGTTTTTCATGCATAATGTCATGTATGTTTCCTGTAAGAACATAATATCGGATTTCATTGTGTCATGGTCATTGACTATATCATCCATATGTGCATTTAGGATGGACGTGTTAAGTGACATAATTGATATAGATGACTTTGTTTGTATGGATTGGTAATCATACTGTAGATGCCATTTTGTGCTAGTCCTAAGGCGTTGCATCTCAATATCAACTTTATGTTTGACTTTGAAGTTATATTTTTTTAGAGCGCTTAGTAAATACAAGGAGTCTATACTTCTGACACGGGACAATGTTGTGTATAAAAGTCCATGTATTTGAATTCTAGTAGGGTCAAATGCAACAGTATCAAGTGTTATCCCTTGCGATCTGTGGACTGTATGTGCACATGCAAGTTTAATTGGAATTTTTTTTTGAATCTTTAGTCGACCTGTCTTTGTCGATGTCGATACTGGTTTTGATATTCATAATATAGGTGTCCAATCGCATGCAGTGTTTGAATTATATATATATATATATATATATATATATATAATCCAAATTGTTTGCTTGTCGGTGTCCAATATGCGGTTCATGGAAATTAATCCACATGACATCAACGTTTTATGTTTTGGTATAAGATTTGAGTATTCCATATGCACCATTTACCAAGCCATCCTGTGAATCATAGTTGCAAGAATATATTTCAACTAGAATGTCTAATTTCAGGACAAGTTGGAAGGCAAAGTGGTTGTATGTGCATGATGTAGTAAATTTCCATGGTTTTCTTCTTCGAGGTCAATTGAATTGATGATGATATCATTGCTAGGCATGACCGATAGCATGTGCCTATTATGCATTGAAACATCCCTATTCATGTAGAAGAGGTAAGGGAAGTTTGGGTCTGTTGGTCCAGGTTGCATGCACCTTGAATTGATATATGTTAAGTCATCATATGTTTGGTTGTTTGTCCACATTCTATTCAGAATTGCAATAAATGTTTCATCTATCTATCACATTGTAGTATGTAATTCAAAGCATTTTATATTGTCTTTCTAGAATTTATGCATCATTGTTTTCATATTGACCATATTTTGTTAAAATATCAAAGAATATTGGATGGGTTGCGCGTGGTAAATATCCCCACAGAATATCATGTCAATGTTTCCAAAGTATTTGGTGTGCACATGTTTTATGTTTCTCAGTCGGTTGTCAATGAAATACAAGAAGCTACTTCCAATCAAAGATGCATCATCTATGAAGACAAGTTGTAGTTCATCATAAAGCTTATACAAGGTATCTAACATTTCCTTGTTGAGTGGAAGAAAATTTTACTTGTTAAAAGGGATATAAAATGAAGAGTGCATTGTTGTTCCACCTGCATTATATGCATCTTTTCCTGTGTATGCAACTATTAGCCCCTTTCGTTTCATAGGGTTAGACGAATTGTTTGAATCATAGATTCATATAATCATTTGGAATAGTGATTTCACTATGAATGTCTTACCTGTTCCTGCCCCACCTATAAGGAACAAGTGCACATGAGTGTGCATGTTTAAGAATTTTTTAATTGTAATGTCCTTTAGAATTGCTTGTTGTTCTTGATTCAATAGTTGTCTAACTCCGTAGTATTCATTATTTTCAATAAAGAAAGGATGTTTTGTGACTTGAAAGCCAAGATTGATACATTTTTCAATGTTGGTTGCTCGAGGATGAGGCAAATATGCTTGAAAGTCATAGGACTCACAAAGAGTTCTAGTTGTTTTATGGTTTGTCAATGTCTCATCAACATTGTCAGGGTTTTCTAGTTCATGAACTACACTTTCTAAATCACCCCATGTTGGATTAACATTGTATGTAAATCTAGATTCATTAGTTTGTATTGTACTCTCATAAGAAATATACACAACTTCCCATGTAGGGAACTAATGTTTTTTTTTTTCTTCTTCATTTTGATCAAACAGAATGTACAATTATATTTTTTTCTCTACAATAGTTTTCATAGTCAGTATGTTTGTTGTATTTGACAAAGTGTATTACAGAGGGTTTTTTTCATTTTGATATGGGTGCTCCAATTTTTTTGTAATGCGATACAAACTCTACTAAGAAGATATGATTAATAGGAGATGGATGTTGGAGGTAATAATCAATAATAGAGATACATATCATGTCCTATGAATTAGCAAGCTCTTGTTCTAGCAAAGACGATGGTTTAAGCACAAATGTGTGTTTATCAAGTGGAGATGTGTTTATGAAGACACATTTACTTGAACTATAGTTGAGGGGCAGGGAAAGTGCAATGTGAACTGCTTGTTAAGCAAACATTTGTTGAATATTAAGTAATGTGTTTTCAAGCGTACATATCATTTGCATAACATTAATATGACTTCTTTCATGTTCTTTGTGTATTATTCTGAATGCACTTGTCATAGATTTGTCGACCTTTGTCATGTACGAGGTACAATATGATGCTGTAACATATGCATTGAGGACATACTATGCATCTATATTTGCATTCAACATAACTAACATGTCCTCGGAGAAACTGGTGTTCCAAAGATGGGAAAGTTTTTCTTTAAGGAAAATTGTTGGTTGTTTAAGTGTAGAGTGTATGGCTTTGATGTACTCATCTTCTGTTAGATTTATCTCTGCCAACAAGTCTTCGAAGATCATTAAGTACTCAAAGTCTCATTTATCAAAAAATGAGAACAAATATCTATATTTATCAATGAAAACATTGTCCTCTAAACTAATTGAATCTATGATTCTTTTTGTTCTCATTGGTGGAACAGGGAAGTTGTATCTACAACGTGATTTTTTTTCTTCGTTTTTTACAGCTTCTTGTATGATAATGTCTATTAACTTTGGCAAGTTCTGGATCCAAATGATCTATGTTGCATGTTATGTATTTGTCCACAAACTTCTCAATATGTGACTTGATGTCCTTTCCATAGACTGGTGCACCCTCTATCCACAATAGTGTGTGGTCATGCTCACTCCCTCTATTCTGGTTTCAATCACAAAATAGTAGTCTGATATTTTTCCAAAGAACATTTCATCATGACATATCAATTGTCTCAAATGATTTATTCTATGACTATAGTAGGAAGTACATGTCACTAGGTCTTTTCTTATGAGGTAGTCAATGTCATAATTTTCCAATGCATCAGTTTGTTTTTTCCTTTTCCTGTTCTTATATAATGCATACATTGTAGCCACCAACGGATCCCAATGATGCTCTGCACTTGTAAATGTGATGAAAAATGTTGGAGGTCCCAATTGTCGGATCATTGAAAAAAATGTTTTCTTGTTTTGTTGCAAATAGTCAGGAGAGATGCAAATGTTTTTGAAATCTATGTATCCAATATCAGATTTTAGGATTTTTTCTAGGTTTGTTTTGTACTTGACATTGTTGGCCAACAAATTTCTTCCTTGTAGCTGACCTTTTCTTATTCGCACCCACATGCAAGAGAGAACTTGCTCAATTATTATGCTCATTATTTTGAAAAACAAATTTGTTATGTGATAGGAGAAGTCACCACTTGAATGTAGCAGTTGCCATCGAACTATTTTTTGGTAGCTAAATCATTCCGTGATGTCACTAGGACATGGATCTCCATAGAACAGTGTTGGTAAGTTCATTTCCTCACGAAATTTGTCCTTGAATATTTGAAGTGGATGTTTCCCTTCAGCAGGTGCAAATTCGACAATCTTGTCTTCCAAGTCACGAATGCACTGTGAGTCATTGAATCCATGTATTAATGTTTTAGTAGGTTTTTCATTCTATGATTCATCAATTGTATCGAATGCACTAGCAGTTTCAAAAGTATGTGTAGAGTTGTCATCTCTTTCTTCCAGAACATTCTTCTAGTTATCATTTATACATATGTTTTTTTCTTTGTACAGGGCCTTGGAACATATTTTTTTTTATGCTTTCATGAAAACATGCACATGCACTTTACCTTTCTGGTATGCATTCTTGTATTGCAAACATCTTTTGAGAGCTACAACAATTCTCCTTGTATCTCTAATGAATTGTGGAAAGGATTTTTGCACAACATCTAGTTGGATAGGCACATTAATAATTGATCCTGTTAAGCCCATTTGGGGTCGTTTATAGCCCCAAGGTTTGATTTGTGCAAATGAAATTCGTAGAGACACAACTCTGTCTTCAATTTTTGTAAGTGTACTTACATATTGTAGTGGTGTATTACATCTTATTTGGTCAGGCATTGCATAGTGTGGAAGTTTTCCATTTTCAAGTGATCATTTGCATGGAAGACAAATATTTCCATTGGAAAATGTTTTATCATTTAGTGTCAAGATGAGGTATTCTGTTTGCAATTAAGGGGTGAAAGAATTAGTCTTTTTTTCAAAATTCAATTGATCGCAAACCACACATGCAACGAAAGGAGTGTCTTTAATTTGTTTCATATATCTTGTTTTGCATCTCTCTTCCCTAGACACGCACATGTAGTAAGTGTTTGGTGGTTTTCATTACTAGCAGTGCATGGTGTTGGCTCTAAGGAACCATATGCGATTTTTTCCTCTCGGTCAGTACCATGAACATTGTGGGATATGTGGTTGCACCTGTTTCTCTCACACATTTGTTTTTTCAACATGTGGTAGGTTAACTTATGGTTTCCACTAAGAATTAGTTTCACTTGTTGACAAGCCATGTTGAAGGTGGAATCGACATTTTTTATGAGAATTTCATCCTCACCATATGGATGGCGCAAACGATGATGTTCTTTTTTATTGGACATGTGATGTTTGTGTTCAACAGAGAGTGCGAAAATGTGATTGTGTTGTGCATGAACAATGTTTTTTAGGTTGTGATATGTGAGTTTATATCTAGAAGGAAGTGTACCAATGTATTTTTTTCTCTCATGTATGACCTTTTTCAATTTGTGGTAAGTTACTCTACGTTTTTTGTTTAACCTCTATATGACCTCATCACAACTGGGATAATTTTCATTTTGATTAAATAGCATGCGACGCTTATGAAATTCGATGTGATTTGGGTGGCATATATAGTGGATCCTGAACTAGTAGTATTTCTTATCAAAGGTTGATAATGGCTGTGTAGTGCATTTTTTTTCAATGACATGATGCCAATTGTTCGATTGTAGTTTGAATCAATACAGTAGGAATGGAAAGTACCATCCGACAAGGCCGACCAAGCCTGGATATTTACTATGAATATGATAGATAGCCACTACAAACAGAATCTTCCACCCTCTACATTTCTTTTCTCATATGACATTTCCATGTTTACAAGGTATTGTTTCTAACTTCCAACTATCGACATACTTTATAGGAGATATGGTAAAATGTGTTGATGTAAGAAGTTAAAAGCCTGTTGACTGCCACCTATAATTGCATTGCAAAAGGATTGAATCATGTAAATGAACAGTGAGTGCACATCGAGCTATGTTGCTGCCAAATAGAAAATTGCATTGAATAGATTATCTCCACAACTATATGTAATAGTTGTCGTTATGTGCAATCCATGGGTGTGTATATGATGCATAATTCATTTCCAATGCGATTGAAGGTCTGTGAAAATGAGGGATAAGTAAATATGAGGTCCTCCAAGATTGCATATGGATAATTTTCTATAGAGTAGTGGTTAATAATGACCACTAACAAGATTGACATCATGGAACAAGATGCAATATGGATCCCTAGATGTAGTTCTGTTGAATAGTAGATATCTTGTTTTTCTTGTTAATGACCATATTCCAATTGATATATTAAGCCACTTGGACAACCATGGTATACAAAATGTACTTCTCCAAATCCCCCTCTCATGTGCAGGTAGATTTGAAGATGTAGACAACTGCATCTTTGAAAAATATGTAGTGACATCACGTATTCCATGCAACTGGAAAAGAAAATCAGATGCCAATTCATAATGATACGACTCCAATGCCTCAACGTCGCCACTTTCTAAAAAATCCAAGAAATGATCTATCAATCCATTGTGCAGGTCAGTCGAGGAATAAAGGAAATGCAATATAAATTGAAATGAATCGAAGAGGAAATCTCCCACAGTATATGAGAATGCATCTAATCTAAAAATCCCATTGCTATGAAACCCCTGGTCGATGTTGTCATCTATAATGGAGTTTGTATATATTTCATAGCACTCAACATTTATTACTTTATTCATCTTTTAAGTTGTGATTTATATATGTTTCTTAGCTATATTTAGATAATATGCAAATAGGAAAAAAAATGAAAATTATAAATCCAGAACTCCATACCAATTCCACTATGTATCCTTCAACCTTCCTCGTGTCAAATTCAATGCCCCGTGGTCGCTATAGCATATGACAAATTTTTTTTTTTATAATGAACAGTGAACCATACATAAGAGACAACACAAATGAAATAACACTATAAATTTGCTTAGCACAAAGACCGAGTATTTAAGGCATAGATCACTTTTTGAAGTTATTCTACGCGTGCATCCTATAAGAATTTCAGTAGATATTTCACATAGTTTTATAGTCCTATTCACCATTTATTTTCATCCCCACTCTTCACAAATCAACACCAAGACAGATCTGAAACGACTTCTCGATGCCCTCCACTGATAAAATCCATATAGATGGTCTGTTGGATAAACAAAATTCGAAGAACTCGGCATGATGGACTTTTACCACATGAACAAGACCAGCACACATCACAAATTCTTAAGTTTTAAATTATATTACAACACAAAGAAGATATTCTAAGATGTTTCAATTATCTTACAACATGAAATCTAGTCTGATATAGATTAGTGAACTGGCCATTCAGATTACAAAGAACCATTTCTACAAGACGAGTCCTAGATCCGAAAAGGGTGATAGAACATGCTTTGCAAGATACAAAGGACATCATAAAACCAACAACTAAACATGGTTTTTGATCCAGAGAATAAAAGCATGCCCTGTCACAACCTTGAAATAAAGGATGACAAGGACTTGGTAGATGTTTGCTTCGCAATAAGAACTCTTAATTCATTTTGTAAACCCATTTGCATTCATATTTTCCAAAGAGATATGGTATGATGTTCAAGACATGGAAGTGGGCATATGTGATTGGAAGGGAACATCCTGAAAAAAAAAATACACCAAACGTACGGTTTTCAGGAACAAAAAATATGAGGAGAACATTCAATTTTCTTTTGTATATATCAATGTGGCTGCAACAGATGTGGTTTTTGTGTCCAACATTGACATTCAAATGGGAACATGACATTTTGGAAGGGAACAACCTGGAGAAAATGCACCAAATGTATGGTTTTCAAGACCAAAAAATATGAGGAGAAAATTTGATTTCCTTTTCTATATGTCACTATGGTTTCAAAAGAGGTGGATTCTGTGTCGAACATTGACATTCAAGGAAGATAACAAGACAACAACACACTTCTATTTCTCTGGTCATAGTAGTCACACAAAAAGGTGTTCTGCAAGAGTATGTTGACTTAGGAATCCCCAGGTCCCTAGTATTGAAAATGATTACTTGCAAATTGCAAATAATAAACAAAAAACAATGAATACAAATGAAACCATGGCACTGAAACTTATCCGTGAATGAGGAATGAAAAAATAACAGTTCCAATCACGGACGCAGAACCCCAACCGTGAAAACTACAACAATAGGTCCAAATGTCGATGCATGACCCCAACCTTGGAAAGTTGAAGCAAACAAGATCAAGCAGGAGGCAACAAACCATTTAACAAGCACCAAGAGGTCCAAATGCAGGTGAAGGACCTCAACTTTGCAAAGTTGAATCAAACAACAATAAACAACATCAAGCGAACCAATGATTAAGCATCAACTAGTGAACCAATAACGTTGGTGAAGAACAATATTGCCCAAATTCACTGCACACAAGACTATATCCAAAAATCAGAGGAAATTGTATTGTAACACACTTGTTAAGTAAACATTCAAGGCTGTGAGGCCTGTTCGGTAAACACTTAAGGTTGTCAGAACCGAGGAAGGCCCTCGTGTTGTGTAAACATTTAAGAAAGAATGCAGTGTGGCAAGCCTGTTTACATACGTAATAATGAAAATGCCTCTTTAAGTACGTAATAATAACAAAACATAATAATAATAATAACAACAACAGTTCAAACAATAGAGACTATGAAAACAAAAATTAGTCAAATGACAAACTAATATGAAGTCAACTAATAAAAAAATGATTCTCCATGTTCAAAACTTTGGATATCTAAACATTTCAATAAAAATAGTAAAAGTTTAAAAAGATTGTAGATGATCAAAAACTTTGGATCTGCTAACATATAAAACAATGGGAATAGCAAAGTTTGCAATAAGACATAAAATATTTTATCGAATGAGATCATGACATATAAGGATTTTTTTTATTATATAAAAAATAATGTTTTTAGTTTTCTAGTTTGAACAATAAAGATGATGCAAAAAAATTTAGTCAAACGACAAACTAATATGAAGTCAATGAATCATTGATTGCTATAGTCCCTCTACGCCTTCGACGTGGACTAATAACGATTGACCAAACCAAATGAGTGTTCCCAAACTCTCTTGTTTCTCTTGTATGAGTTTGTAGTTTAATAACAATTAACCAAATCAACTTTCGTCATCTCTTTATAACCGTTCCAACATTTTGCATAGTAATAATATTACGATTGAAAACATTCACAAGCATATTTATGATAAACATTCTTTATTCTAATAAGAAGAATTTATATAAAAACTTAATTTGTATAATAAAAGTTTCCAATCAGAAATATACAAGAAATTATCATTTACAAGATCTCGTAATAATTAATTAATCAACCTGAAGTGTAAACTCCTTGAAAGGATGTGGTAAACTCGATGTGCTAAGCATTAAATTGAACGAAGAAGACAATTAACTATGATATAGAAACTTCATTTCTAAATGTTCCATTCATGTATCACCTTATTTAAATACGTATCACACTTATAAAGTTAAAAGCATAGTGTTGAAAACAAAGTTATTGTAATCTAAAACTCCTTGAAAGGATATGATAGACATTAAATGGATTGAAGAATAAAATTAAATATGATATGGAAAGTTCATTTCTCAATGTTCCACTTTTGTATCACCTTATTTGGATACGTAACTTCTTTATAAAATTAAAAGCATAATGTTGAAAACAAAATTATTTTCATGTTTCATTCAAAGATTTGCACTAAAGAGTCATAGGCTTTTTCATTTGACATACAAATTGGGGGAACTGTTTCGACTTGTCAAATCAGCATATAGCATTGTCAGTTACATACAAATTATTGCAATTGTTCTTAAATTGTGTAATCAGCCTATAGCATTGTCATTTAAGCTAGAGACAATCCATGTTCTATTTTTGAAAATCATTGTTTTAAAAATATGAACGGTTTTAACTTGGAAATCAGCATATAGCATTGTTAGTTGACATACAAATTATTGCAATTGTTCTTAGCTTGTGTAATTATCATATAGCATTGTCATTTAAGCTAGAGACAATCAATGTTATAGTTTTAAAAATCATTGTTTCAAAAATATTAATGGTCTCTCGTACATATATAATGATATTTACTTATGTGCTAATATTTAATAATAAGCAAAACATACTTCATAAGGGAACAATTTTGTAAATTTGCTAAAAGAAACTCAGATCTTATCACTAAAAGGAACTCATTTAAAATTTATAGACAAAAATAGAGGAAGAAAACATAATAGTATTAAATTTTTCATATAACTTAAAGCAAGTACTTAGTAATGGTTAATAAAACTGTATTTGAATGAAGTGTAAAAGTTATCAATATAATAATATTATTAATTAAATTGAATTTAATATGTTAAAAGAAATGATTGTTATCCTTTCAGATATAGAAGAATTAATAAATTCTTATAATGACCTTTCATACATCCTATACAACGTCAAACTTCTACCGACTACCTTTGAAATTTCAACTCTCGACATCGCAGAAAATAACTTCCAACAGCTATTAACTTGAAATCGAGCATTCGTTTTCATACTGTAACGAGCCTTCTTGGGCCATTCTGTTTTTTCGGAAATTATATACGTCTATAAACAATTGGAAGTTCCTCGAATGGTGAGGCTTACGTCGTGAAAGCTAATGGTTGTTCGTAATGGCAGGTCACAGGCAGATGTTCAAATTCGAGTCCCTCCATCTCGCATCAACTTTCTTCATCGACTGAAAGCGATTAGCAGTTACGGCTAGACCACGTCTTGCTGCATCGTCTTCTGAATGAAACGGAAGGGCCGCAAAATATGAATCAACTAGAAAACAAGATGCACATCAAAACTATATTTCATTACGTATAATCACAATATAAATACACCTACAATTACCTTAAGATAGATAGCTATCTGAAGTACACAATCTAGATAGTTGAGATAATATTTCAACTCTCCTTAACAAACTCAAACCAAATATTAATCATGGCATTTAGCCATTATTCTCCAACACTCCCGCTTAATGGAGAAATGTCATTTTTTTTTTTCTACAATATAGAAACTACATACAATTTATATCTGTCATCTTTGTCGGACTCGTCTTCATTAGCAACTCTACCCACTCTGCAATCTTCGATTTTTGCTCTTTTCTTCTCCACAATTTCGAGCTACCACTTGATCCATTTAAAGTATAACCGCTTCATATCATCATTGACGTATTCGTAGGATTGGCGCTTCTTGACTACCCCAAAGTATAGCCCTGACACTGAATTATCCTATGGATAAACTACCATCTGTGAAATTTCCCCGAAGAGCAAATTTCGACAGTTATATAGGACAGTGATCTGATTACTGAACATTTTCAGCAGTCAATCATACAATTGACCTTCTTTCAACACACTACAACAATATAGACAATGATAGCATATAACTGACGATTTTGAAGCACCAAAGTACAACAAGAATCTCTATCTTTTAATAGACTGTAAACATAATCAAACTAGCAAAATGTTCTTGTGGCCCCAAAAAACGTCAAGAACCACTAATTTAAATTATGGTACTCTGTTCTTATAGTTGGTTCTTCATCATAAATTTTACAAACCATTTTAAAACTTCCACACAATAACTGATACAATGCTTCTAAATGTTTTCTGCCATATGTATGAGCCCATGGAGCTTTCTTCGACGACATATTGAAAACATCATTCTGTATTTCACCTTCATCATCGCTTATCTTTAGTGGGATTTTTCTCGCGCTTGGAATTGAAAGCATTTGTCTCACTCTGGCAAACATCTGCTGTAGAAAATTACAAAACTAAAGAAAATCAATCAAAAACCTTTAGCCAAATTCACGCATTTTCTATTCAAATAATTACTGCATTTTCTCGAAGCAAGCGGTCCTATTTTTCACTTTAATTAAGGTAGACCCCTCCCTTTGAATTTCCCACGATGTCTAATTTCCATGATGAGAGTGTATAATGTTGTCAAAAGGAATCAACGACATTCAATAGAGACAACTGGGAATTTGATCGCTTCGTACAGTCGCGCAACATTGTTACTCTTTCTCCACAGGACCACAACAATTAATCCAAATCATTCTAGTTTGGTCTCCTCAACCACGATGTCACACTACAAGTTCAACACCCAACTCCAAATTTTCTTACATATTTTCACCACTCGGATATACTATTCTCATATTTATTTGGAAACACACACATTAATCTATATTTACACCTCTTGGGCCTCCCATGAGGAAGTTACCCAGATCACTCAGCTCTGATACCAAACTAGAAAACAAAATGCACAACAAAACTATATTTCATTACTTATAATCACAATATAAATACACCTACAATTAGCTTAAGATAAATAACTATCTTGATGCAATGTTTTTTCTTCCTTTCCCATCCTTTCCCATCAGGTTGATGAGGCTGAAAGACCCCATCGAAAACAAACAAATAAAGAATAAATGGAGGAATCATATATTGATTAAGCTCAAATTCTTTATATAGTCCAATTCTCTAGACTTTCTTTGATTGCGGTATCACCCCATTCCTTTCTTTTTGCCAAAATGTCCTCAACACTTCACCACACATACCCAATGTTTAGAAAGTGATTAAAAAAAACCATGGAGATTTAGATGTTACATCTAAAACACATAGAGTTCTCACTTGAGTGGCCAAGGGATGAATCAATCCATCTCCAAAAGCTTTCTAGACTCCTACTCGATACCTACCAAAAGGAGGGAAAATAGAGGGACATGAATATTTTCTTCCAAAAGTATTGAGGAGTTATACCACATGGATGCAACCATCTTCATCTTCATGAATTCAAATGACACATGCAATGGTTTTTTCCATGGAGTGGAGGGACAATGATATTTAATGGCAACTATTTTTCTTCATTACTACTTACCACTTTATTCGTTGGATTTATTATTCTAACCTAGTTCACAATCCTAGATGAATATTCACTTATTTATTATTGTTTGTGTCTTCAAGAATGTTGTTTTGTTTAAGTGATCAATAGATACCATTTGTCATTTATTTATTTTTCATTCATTCTAATCATTCAAAAGAATTAATAGTAGGATTGAGGTATTGCAAACAAAATAAAAATCAGAGATATAAAATCAGAAAAAATTGGAGCAATCAACTCGATTATAAATACATATAACTTTTGTCACTAAGAAGAAAAATAAAAGTAATCCCATTAACAGTCCAGGATTAAGAACAATTGTATCAAAGTCACAATGGCGATAGAATCTAACCTGATATCAAAATATATACAAAAGATATCGTGACTAAAGGGTTTCTACACATGGGGTTTAAAATTTTAAAAGGAGGCAACAAACAAACCTTGGAATTCCGGACTGTAATTTAAATTGATAGTGAAATAAAACTTCAATTCTGGGTCATATATAATTTAGGAAGAATTCACAAGAGATTAAGATTTTGTTTCTGCCATCCAAATGTGACAACAAACTTCAACTCTCTAAAGTTTAGAAAAGAAATAAAGAAGCGCTGATCAACAATGAAACTCATTCTCCAAAAAATGCTATAAACATAATTATTTTTAGACATGTAATATTCTTGAAGGCATACATACAAACTCTAGATTCAGAAGCTATGATTAAAATATTAATAACAATCAACAATAAATATTCATTTCATAGTGTACTGCATCAAAAGATGATTAAATTATAACATAATAACACTTCCATTTCTGTACATCATGATCATATATATGCAGGAAAACAAAACATACCACAAATCAAAATCGACTTCATTACAAGCAATCAAAATACAAAAATTAGTTTCTATTACAAATAAATATCCAACAATAAAATATTGTGACCAATGAGTGTGAATAATTGGGGATGTCCTTCAAAAAAATGCACTCCTTCCTTTCTCCTGCTTTCTAATCGTTGAGACTTCACTAGTACCTCCCAGCCAACACTAGGGGTATGTTTCTTCCTCCTTAACCCCCAGATATGCAAAGGGGCCAAGTACACACAAACCAGAAATAATCTAGCTCCAATCTTGCCTCGCAAGGTAGAGCCACCACTCTATATCAATCTTGGTATCTCAATTCTCACAAGTAAAACTAGTCAAATGATTTTTGCAGCATAAATTTACCAATAACCAGTGATCCCCTTTCCCATCTAGATGATTTTCTTTATAAGAATTTCCTTACTAACACATGCACAATTAATTTTCTTTTTAATTAAATAAATTAGAATGATTCATCCTCACACTTGTCACCCTCTCTGCAAGTTGCACAAGTAATTACATACTTTATTTTAATTAAAAGTCAATTTCCCTCACATTTCCCAAATGTGTTCCTTAAATCGCTCTTAGATGTCTCTTTATTCCCTAGATTCCCATTTAATGATTGTTTCCTTACTAAATCTTAGTTAGAGTTAAAATATGAGTATTCTTCTAATTAGTCTAATGGTAGCTAGACTATAGATATTATTCTATATGTACACTTATTCTCACATACATTAGTTCTTTCTTATTTTAAAATTTCATTTTAGTATTTTCTTGCACACATGTGGATTATATCAAATATTTAGATTTATCTCAATTTTGTTTTAGATTGATTTATCTCTAATCCTTTATTTTATTTAACATTTTATTTTAATCCCTTAACTAAACTTAGAATTAGGATTTTTCTTAGAATAGGCTTAGACTTTTATGGGGATTTCTAATTAATAAAATTACTCATTAATTAATTATTTTAAATCCGACAATGTCAAATCAATTCATTGTTTTCCAGGCCACCTAGATCCATTGACTCAAGTTTTTAAATTAAGAGATGTGTCCTTCGAGACACACTCCCATGCTCCAAGCATGCCACTCACCTTTTGAATAGTTTTGGTAGTTTGTCCAACCCTTGGAGTCAACACTCCTCTTGGTCGACCTTGTGAGAGACTAAGGGCTTCTAAGGAATAAGGATTTCTTCTTATTGCGTGCCCCTTAGAAATCTTCGTGAGTGACTATCTCTGTCCACCCTCATGAAATCATGGATTTATTGAACTACGTAATCGTTAACCTACAATTCAATCCATGACAAGAGTGCTAGTAGGCTGTGACAGGGGATTTTCCACACCTCTACTTCAATGTTTGGTTTTTCAGTGCATCACCCCTTTAATCCTTATGTGAGTCTGATTAGCAAGCATCGCCAGCCTGCATCCACTGACAAAACAATGTCAATGATCCATATACAAAATCATATTATAATCAATCATATGTCACATATGCATAAAATGAAATACTCAATCAGTACAGTCCACTCACTGACTCAATATAGAGTCCAAGGAGATCCATTGATGCGAACAACATCTATAATCTGTCATTAGTCCTACACACTCAGGTTAACTTGTCAATAGCATCTGTCAATACATATATCAAGTAACAATAAATCACAACCCATCAACATCATCATGTAAAATCCATATTCGAAACAAATAACATTGCACTATAACCGGATCACTTGCATGAAAGTGTCCTAAAAAAATAAGTCTATACCATGTGTTGAGTAGAGAGGTATGTTACATATATCATCATAGAAAAAGACCCCACACAACTTGAAAATTGGCTAGTAAAATTTATTAAAATTCAAGTTATTACCATTAGTTAAGAATATTTTAAGTTAAACATATGCACATAAAATCATTTTGTTCACTTTATATATTTATTTTTTATAATAAACATTGTTACATAAAATAAACTCAACAAAGTATGGAGACTTAGTTGTGGAATCTTAGAAAATCAATGTGCCATAAATGATTTGGTTATCAGAAAATTTACATCGCTTGTCAAAATCCATGTTGGGGAACTACTAGAAGTGCATAGTTGTGAAGTGTGGGAAGATTAGTGATATGAATTCCCAACACAAGGTTTCAAAATAAACTAAGTGTTTCTTGTGTGTGGGATATATATGTGCGGTGTGCAGAGGTGCAAAATATATATCTTTCTGGATGATATATCTATGGATAAGATATATCTTTCTGTATGATATATCTATGGATAAGATATATATGTCTATATGATATATATCTTTAAAAATATTTTTTAAGTTAAGCATACATGCATAAAAGAATTTTATGTCACTTTAAATACACACACACATATATATTAATAAACATTACTTCTTAATATAAATTCACTTACAATAAATTCAACTAAGTATGGAGAGTTAGTGGTTGAATCTTAGCAAATAAACGTTCCATAAATGACTCCATTATCATGCAAATTACATCGCTTGTAAAGACTTTTGTTGTGGAACTATTGGAAGTGTGGAGTTGCATTTCCGTATTTAAGCATTGTTGTATTTAATTAATTAATTAAGTATGAAATTATTAATTGTAAATCCCAAGTGAATGTCTAAGCCTATTCAAAAAAATTAAGCCTAAATCAAAGTTCTTGTAAGGAGACTAAACTAATTTATTAACTAAATCAAAAGAGGAATGAGGTAAATAAATAAAATGAAATAAAGCTAAAGATTTATTTAATACACATGTTTGCAAGAAAATATCAAATTATAATTTAAGATAAGAAAGGAATAAAGCGGAAATAATGTTTACACATAGAAAGGTATCTAGATTCTAGTTAATAGTAGTCTAACTAGAAGAAGACTATTATTTTAACTCAAATCAGTTTTAGTAAGGCATTAGTCATTAAATGGGAATATGGGAAATAAGGAGACAACCAGGAGTGAATTAAGGAGCGCTTTTAGGAAAGGTGAGGGAAATTGAATTTAATTAAAATAAATTATGGAATTACTTGTGCAACTTGGGGGAGAGGATGACACGTGTAAGGGGGACATAATTATAAATTATTTAATTAAAAAGAAAATTAATTGTGCAAGTGGAGATGTGTCATTAATAAAATTCTATAAAACAAATGGTCTAGATGAGAAATGGATCACACGTTATGGGTAAATTTATGCTATAGAAATTTTGACTGGTTTTACTTGTGAGAGTTGGGATACCCATCTTAAGAGAGAGTGGTGGCTCTACCTTGCGAGGCAAGCTCAGAGCTAGAGTATTTTATGGTTTGTGTGTGTGGTCCCTTTGCAGCTTGGGGGCGAAGGGGGAAGAAGAGTAACCCTAGCATTGGCTAGGAGGTACCAGTGAAGTCTCAACGATCAACAAGTGGGAGGTCGGAAGGAATGCTAGTTGTCAAAGATCGTCTCCAGGCCCATGTTCTTTGTGGGTTACAATATTTTATTTGAGATTGTAAATGCATTAAGATTTTTATTTAACACAAATAATTATTAAACTACGCCATAAATTGCACTATAATTCTAAAAAATCAAATTGTCAAAATTCCTTAATGGTTTTGGAATGTAATCTAAGATGCACACATTCTTATATTTACTATCATTCCAATTTTCACTAGAGTAATTCAAATTTCTTCTTAGTTGTATTTCAATTTATTGATCCAGTTGATATCTAATTTCTCTCCTAGGTAGATACTTAAATAAGTATGATAGAATTATTAATGGTGGTTAGTTGATTTTTTTTACACAATCATAATTTTCCTTGATCTTGCCATGGATTGGCACATCAGACCTTGAGTAAGCGATAGGAATTTCACTTTAATAATTCTTATTTCTAATTTATGTATGATGTTAGGTTAAAATATCAACTTGATACAAACTACTGGTATTATCTTGTAGAACTCACTACCCAACAATCTCATCTTTGTGGGTCCTTTCATTACAATTTGCACAGATAAAATGATTGTGTAGTTTCTCATTGCCTATATTAGGATCAATTGATCCATTATCCATCCATATTCCTTTATTAAATCATACTTTCTCGTCAGGGTATTTTGTGCTCTTCTACTATTCTCTAGTTTCCATTTCCTTACAAGATTGGAATCAGTGGGTCTTAGTGAGTCACCTACACCTAGTTTTGTCTTGAAAATCCTATGAGTTTCCCCACGCAGGTGTTCCCTTCAACGCAACATCAATTTCTTGCAAACGTAGTTCTTCTATAGAGATCCCTTCATATGCGTGACAGTTATAGGTTTTTCAGCTCATATCCTACCCTCGAACCAACCCTTGCATATAGCGCACCCTCAGGAAGACATTCGTATTGACAACCTGCCAAGAAGACTATATGCATGAGACTTACAATGTATTTTTGGGGTGCTCTCCTCTTGGACTTGTGACCTTCTTCCTAGAGTGATGGTCATTGGGTCTGATTACAAGTTTTGGATGCGTTAAGGGTGATGCGACAAACTTGTTTCCTTCCCCTTCCTATAAATGTTTATTAAGGTAAAGTGATGCCTATATTTTAAAGGACAATCAATTAAGTTCATGATTTCATTTTCCCTCCTTTAGGGTACCCCCTTGGAGCCTAGTACGCAAGAGATTATTTGTGATGCTTTCACAAGGGTCAGTCCCTCCCTTAAAATAACTTACTTCACTATCTTAAATTCCTATGTATCTTATCCAATCGAAGGGGAAGAATTTCGATTCCCTCCTTAGTGGATAGGAGAATAGTATTGGTTTTCGACTTCTTGGAAGGATGGTTAATATAATTTTCTCCAGGTTGGATCGCAGGCGACCTTACTTCCCATATACCACCTTTAGGATATGAATAACTTCATACCCTTACAAGACATGGGTAAGGTATCAATTAAACACTGACTACTTAAGAAGCTTGAACTTCTTAGGGTTCCTAAAAATCTAAATTCTGGTTAGTAATTGAAACACCCCCTTTTTGTTATTGATCCATTAAGAATTGGGTTCCCTTAAATCTAAATCAGATTTTATAGCCTTGATGTCCTTTCATGTGGTTTAGTAAGATGAATTCTCCTTATCCTATCCTTAAAACTAGAAGTTGGTTGATTCTTGTTATTGTTGGGAGTTACAAATATCCTTTGAAAATTTGAAGCCAACCTTGAGTCCCTTAATTAAGTTAAGTAATTAGAATGAAGCCTTTATACACTACTTGATATGGAAATTGGACAAAGCCTTTTACACCATGTTTATTAAGGTGGTTCCTTGGAATCTTTTAGAGGATATGTGAGCAACCTCGAGTTCTGGTAAAAAGTTCATTCTGATTAATGTTAATAGTTGTTAAATAGATATGCAAGTGAGGTAGCTCAAGTTCTCTCCTATCGTTAAAGGAAGATTTGGTCTTACTTTTAAAAGCTCAATTGGATGTTGTTAGCTTCGGTTCTAATGTATGGCTTCAAAGTAGTTGAGTCATTCCTTTAATTTAAATGTGAAATTTTTAATGTGAATTCATATTCCTTCGCTTGAAGAAGTTTGGCTCTACATCTGGGATCTTATTGGAAGTGTAATTTAATATTGAATTCTACTTTTATATAAAAGGAGGCCCATAATAAAAAAATCATAGTTGAGCTATTGAAGGGTTGTGTAATGTACCTCAAATTTGTCATAATTGTTTTTTCCGTGGTCATTAATTCCGAAATTCCTATATATTTAATTCCAAATCTTGCTATATGGTGATTACATACTTCCTTCCACCATTAATACTTACCAAAGTTCTTTATCGATAATAATTTAAAAGAATTTATCTCAACTTAATCCTTAAGGGAGGTGGATACCATTAAACTCCGAAACACTAGACTATTGCAAAT
>JZKD02S0918889.1:740748-770672 GCA_000966675.3 Picea glauca | reverse complement strand
GTTCGGCCGAACAATCTTTCAGCCGAACATTCTTTCGGCCGAACATTCTTTCGGCCGAAAGATTATTCGGCCGAAACATTATTGCCGGAAAAAAAATATCCGTCCGACAAAATTTGTACACGCAAATCGAGGGGGCTGTTATTGCACCGTTCGATTTGACGTTTATTGTTTCGGCCAAAAAATAGTTCGGCCGAAAATAATATCTTTCGGCCGAAAGATATTATAAGTTCGGCCGAAAAAATGTTTTTCGGAATTTTGGAGACCCGATTGTCACGAAAGTGTAACCCACCTTCGTGATTTCACCCTTATGTTTTATATGTATCATTGATAGTGTTTTGTTAATGAATGTAGGCTGACGAGTGCTTGCTAATATGACTCACATAAGAAGTAAAGAGGCCATTCACATAAACCATATATTGGGGGAGAGGTGTGGCAACATCCATGTCATAGCCTACTAGAATTCACATCGTGGCTCAAATTGTAGGTTAACAATTACCTAGTTCGAGATGTCCATGATGTCGTGAGGGCAGGCTGAGATAGTCACTCTCAAATATTTCTAAGGGGCGCACAATAAGGAAGGGTCCTTATTCCTTAGAATCCCTTATTCTCTCACAAGGACTCCCAAATGGAGTGATGACTCCAAGGGTTGGACAACTACCAAAACTAGTGAAAGACAATTGGCACCCTTGGAGCATGAAGTTGCATCTAGAAGAGCATGTTTTGTAATTAAAAACTTGAGCCAATGGATCTAGGTGGCCTAGAAAACCTTGAGAGAATAATTAAACCTTGAAATATATTTAAGCATTGTCATATTTAATTAATTAATTAAGGATTGAAATTATTAATTGTAAATCCCAAGGGAAATTATAAGCCTATTAAAAAAATATTAAGCCTAAATCTAAGTTCTTTTAAGGATACTAATCTAAATTATTAACTAAATCAAAAGGGGGATGAGGTAAATAAATAACATTAAATAAACCTAAATATTAGTTTTATACACATGTGTGGAAGAAAATACCCAAATGGAATTTAAGATAAGAAAGGAATAAAGCAGAAAACATGTTTACATATAGAAAGGTATCTAGAGTCTATTTAACACTAGTCTAACTAGAAGAAGACTCATATTTAACTCAACTCAATTTTAGTAACGTGTCAATCATTAAATGGAAATATGGGGAATAATAAGACAACAATGAGTGAATTAAGGAGTGATTTTATGAAAGGTGAGGGAAATTGACTTCAATTAAAATAAGTTCTAGAATTACTTGTGCAACTTGTGGGAGAGGATGACAAGTGTAAGGGGGAAATAATTCTAAATTATTTAATTAAAAAAAAAATTAATTGTGCATTCAGTATGTGTCATTGAGAAAATTCTATAAAAAAATGATATAGATGAGAAATGGATCACACAGTTATGGGTAAAGTTATGCTGCAAACTTTTTGACTGGTTTTACTTGTGAGAGTTGACATACCCAACTTGAGAGAGAGTGATGGCTCTACCTTGCGAGGGAAGCTCAGAGCTAGATTATGTTTTGATTTGCGTGCGTGGTACCTTTGCGGCTCGGGGGACTAAGGGGGAAGAAGAGTACCCCTAGCGTTTGCTGGGAGGCACTGGTGAAGTCTCAACAATTATCAAACGGGAGATCAGAAAGAACGTTAGTTGCTGAAGATCATCTCCAAGCTTATCTTCATTGTCGGTTATGGTATTTTATTTGAGATTGTAAATGAATTAAGATTTTTATTGCAAACAAATAATTTTTAGACTACACCATAAATTGCGTTGTAATTTTAAACTTGAATTGTTGAAATTCCTTTATGCTTTTGGGATGTAATCTGGGATGCACAAATTCTGATATTTACTGTCATTCCAATTGTCACCATAGTAATTGAAGTTTCTTGTTAGTTGTATTTCAATTTATCAATCCAGTTGATATTTAATTTCTATGCTAGATAGATAATTAAATAAGAATGATAGAATGATTAATGGTGGTTAGTTGATTTCTATTTACACAATCACAAATTTCCTTGAGCTTTCCATGGATTGGCATATCATACCTTGAGTAGGCGATAGGAATGTTTCTTTAATAATTCTTATTTGCAATTTATATATGATGCTAGGGTAAAATCAAAGATTGATACAATATATTGGTGTTATCTTGTAGAACCCACCACCCAACAATCTCATCTCTGTGGGTCCTCACATTACAATTTGCAGAGCCGAAACTATTTTGTAGTTGCTCGCTGCCTGTATCAGGTTCGATTGATCCCTTCTTCGTCCATATTCATTTAAAAAAGCAAACATTCTCCTCAAGGTATTTTGTGCCCTTCTACTGTTATCCAGTTCCCATTTCCTTACAATACTGGAATCGGTGGGTCTTACTGAGTCACCTACGCCCAATTTTATCTTGAAAATCCTATGAGTTTCGCTGCATGGGTGTTCCCTTCAGCGCAACATCAATTGATTGCAACCATATTTCTTCTATATCAATCCCTCCATATGCACGATAGTTATATGTTACACAACTCAGATACTTCCCTCGAACCAACCCTTACATATAGCGCACACTCGGGAATACATTTTTATTGACCACCTGCCAGACATAATGTATGTGCGAGTCTTACACCATTCCTTTGAGGTGCTCTCCTCTTGGATTTGTGACCTTACTCCTGGAGTGATGGTCGCTCGATATGACTAAATGTTTTGGGTTCTCTAAGGGCGGCGCGAGAGACTTATTAAGGAAAAGCGATGCCTATATTTTAAAGGACAGTGAATTAAGTTCCGAATTGCATGCTCCCTCCCTTGGGGTACACCCTTGGGGCCTTGTGCGCAAGCGTTGCCTTCTGACAGTTTCGCAAGGGTCATTCCATCCCTTAAAATAACTTTCTTCACTATCTTGAATTCCTGTCTATCTTAGCCAATCGAAGGGGAATAATTTGGATTCCCTCCTTAGTTGATATGAAAATAGTATTGGTTTTCGACAGCTTGGAAGGATGGTTATTATCCTTTTCTATGGGTTGGATCATAGGCGACCTTAATTCAAAGTAATTTATACAAAATTATTGAAAGCGGTTATTTTTGGAAGATTGTGGTCTATTCAATAATTTATAAAAAGATAATCATAACTAGTTTTTTAAGAAGATTTTGGTTTGGTTTTCGATTTAAGTGTGCATTTTTTTAACATATCTATTCAATAATTTATAGAAAATTAATGATAATGGCTAGTTTTAGAATATTTTGGTTTGTTTTCGTTTTAGGGGTACATTTTAATTGTGGAGATTCTAGAAAAGTCATAATAATGGGTAGTTTTAAAATATTTTAGTTTCATTTTGATTTTAAGATAAAACAATTTGTGAATATCAACAATTCAGAGTTCTCTTACTTAGATGAACAAGATAGATTTTTCAGTATAAAAAATTATATCTAATATGTATTTGTAGTTTCATCCTTTCTCTACTTAGTTTATGTAGTAGCAAAATAATAATAGTGTTGTAATGACCCCAAATCGTTATGACTGTACGCGAAGTGAAAAGGGCAATTTTTTTTTTTTTGGAGCAAGAAGGGAATGACGACAACAAATGAAGCACACAACCTTGCGAGGAGCGCAAACACGCAGATCAGACAACAAAAAAATATGAATCGACGCACTAACATAAGAGAAACTGGGCGAAACATGCGTAAAACAACAAATAGAAATGACTACCCTCTCGACACAACATGACCATGCCTCCAAGCTAAAGGACAACATCCACCCTCCCAACACAATGATCCCGATGACCAGTTGCTAGAACCTCTATGGAACGCAAACCCAACACATGAAGGTGTTACAAACCAAGTGCCAGCAATGGACTTACAATGATCAACACACCCACAACAGGAAGCACAGGCTCTGGCCAGGTTATCCTTCACCTCTACCCAATAGGGCGCGCCATGATCTCCTCATCAGGAATCATGTCGTCCCCAAGAGATAGGCACGACAAGATAACAGGACCCTCAACACAAGCGGAATTCAATGCACTAGGAGACTGAGATAACTGACAAGAAAACGATGCCCACACACCCAAACAACAAGTCGACAGGGCACAAGATGACATCTCTCGAAATAAAATTTCGCAGCTATCCAAAAATGTCTTGTTCATACAAGGAAAACCTATGAGGTGAAACAACTATGAACAACTGCTAAATCCATTCGCATTAAGGCACAAGGCTACGCCATTGTATTAACAATTATCTGAACATGGTGTTATTGACACTATTAGAGACAAGGCACCATCATGCACCAGGAACAGTCTTTAAAAGCTAAAATCATTCAGTGATAGTTATAATATTAACACTATTTAATTTTTATATATCATTTTGAATAACTATGTCAACCCTTTTGATTGATTTAAACTTAAATAACCCAAGGAGATATTTGGTGAACCAACTCTCCAATTTATTCGATATGGTTGAACCCCATCCCCTATTCCATCAACCTTCAAGTGAATTTTCATTACTAATCAAATATCATTAAACAACATAACGATAAAATTCAATTAAAACACTATCCTTTTAAACAACATAATTTTGTTAGTATCATTAAACAACATAACGATATAATTCAATTAATATTGTTAAACAACATAACCATAAAACTCAATTAAAAAGCTTCCTTTTAAACCATATCATTATCAAGGCATCATTGTCTCTTACCCGTAATTCGTTGCCCATTAGATCGACAACATAACATTTCGCTATATTTTACATGCATGATCTAACTGTCTGTTAACACATACACTATTGAGTACAAAAATGAAAAATATATTATCATTGACTATTCAATTTCTGTGTATATATACAAATAAACCTATGACTATCCATCAATAATTTTCTATCAACCAATCGTTGACCGTGGAATGAAAGGATATGTGGACTGTAGATTTATTGACCATTAAGACAAATTTAATCCTGTGTAAAGGAATTAACCGATTATCATTACGTAAAGTGTTGACAATGCAGAGTTACCCAGAAGATACCGCATGGTTATGAAAACACAGATTCAAGTAGACAAATTGCAGAGTTATATGTATAGAGGATCGAAGAGTTAAAATTTGCACAGAGTTTAACATATGTGGAAAAAGTCATAGAGTTAAATTTTTGCACAGAGTTTAACATATGTAGACAAAATCATAGAGTTAAATTTTGCACGGAGTTTAACATATGTAGACAAAATCGCAGAGTTAAATTTTTCACAGATCTTAACACATACAAACAAAATCGCAGAGTTAAATTTTGCACAGAGTTTAACATATGTAATCACTGAGTTACAGGATAAAGTCGATGTGTACATAGACAACACAGCGTGCCCCATTAAATCATTGACTGAATATATTAAAGGTGCAGTCCAAAAATATACGGATACATAGTCTTATAAAGTGTTGTCATTGATATAAGTTAATGTTAACACGCAGCCAAAAATAAATTCCCTCTCAATTAAACTAAAAAAAAAAAACGCAGGTGTAACATTGGTGTGCAAAATTGGTAGACAATAAATTGGTACAGTAAATTTTGCACAGTAACGTAAAAACGCAATCAAACTTAATTCACATTCATATTGGCTATTATCATTCTTAGGCAACCTGTAAGTGGCTAAAAAAGTTTGCATTCATTATGTAAATGGGTGCCTCTAATTTCAAATGACTAGGTAACTCGCGGTCAAAAGTAAATGGCTACCCATTTCACAGTCAAAATAGGAAAGAAAAAATACTGCCATGCAATGGGACGTTGTCAAATAATGCATTAATCAATGTCACAATAGTTTATAAGAAACATTGTCATTAAAGTGGACAACGCTGAGCGTTTTCCACTCAAGAGTTGTGGATTGTCATGAAATCACAGAGAGAAGGGATGCGAAATACATAGACTATTCAACGCGAGAAGGTGCAACACAATCAATCAACCAGGAACAATCAACAAGAGAAGGTCGCTGGGAAAAAAATCCTTCACGCATCATCCACACACAGAAGAGTAGGGCATTAGGATCTATAGGTATATTAACACCGAAGTGATGACCGTCAATCCGGCTCCTCGCTGACTGCTCAGACGTGGATTGATGCTCCAAGGATCAGGAAGAAAGATACAACACAACTCTTCACATAATCAATAAAACAAATAAGACAGTCATAGCAATCAAGGATCGAGCCAACGAAATCAATTCAAGAAGTGAGCATAAAGCCATGATGATTTTAAGTTCTTGGTTAAAACGTTAATTAAACACTTTTCTTTACATGATAACAATACAGAATGAAAGCATAAGTTCGCTAGAAATCTACCATGCAAAATAAAAGCTTGCGTATCGTAGCCCAAGGTGACTGATCCGAGTTGTTGTCCTGCGTGTTCTGAGCAGCTCCCACTTGCTGAACGATGAGACTTCACCGGTACCTCCCATCCAACGTTAGGGGTAATCTTATTCCCCCTTATCCCAGTGAGACGCAAAGAGACCACGCACACTAAACCAGATATCAACTAGCTCCCAACTCGCCTCGCAAGGATGAGATGCCACTCCTCACCGAGCTGGGTATCCCAACTCCCACAAGATAAGTCAGTCAAGTCACAAATTCTACAATGTAACGTTACACATGAAGAAGAGATCCATCCTCCTCCTCCTCCCTCCTTTATATAGAGTTTCTAAGTCATTTATTTCTCAGTTTTCCATTTCATTTATTGTTCAACAATTTTAGTTCAGAAAAATCCTCCTTGTACATGTGTCACCCATCTCCTTCGTTGCACTAGAAATTAATTTTATTAATTATTTAATTACTCCTATTTCCTTCACTCACCTAAAAATATTCCTATAATCACTCCTAGGTGTCCCCATATTCCTTTACACATTTAATGACTTACCCCCTTACTAATTTACTAGTTGAGTTTAATTTAGAAAGTCTTTAAAGGAAAGATCCACTTCTAAGTTAGTCATTCTTCTTTTTCCTTATGTTTCCATTTCTCTTTATGTTTCACCATTTTTCCTTTAGTTTCCTAATTCTTTTAAATTTCCCTCTTTCCCTTTTTATCTAAAACTCAAATTAGCAAGAGTAGACTTTACCCTTTTTCCCCTTTTTCATTTTAGTTAAAATTTTTAATTAACATAAGTAACAAACAATCAATTTCTTCTTCTTTTTTTTAATCCCTCAATATAATTGATTTTAATAATTTATTTGAATTCATTACCCTCTTTTTATCACATGTTTAAAGATGATTATTGTTATATATATATATATATATATATATATATATATATATATATATATTCACAAGTATCACTTAAACCTAGATTTTAATTTCCTAGGTTGGGCGACAATTTTATTAGGACAAATCTTTTTTAAAACTTTATCATCATATCATTCATTCTAAGGCCATATAGGTTTATTCACTTATTATTTAATAACATGACACGCCCTTCAGGATGCACTAGGTGCTCCAAGGGTGCCACTCACCTCGTTCTGTTTTCTTGTGTGACGTGCCCTTCAGGACGCACTACGTGCTCCAAAGGTGCCACTCGCCTCTTGACTGACTTGGTAGACATCAAAAACCCCTGGAGTCAATACTCTGCTAGATCATCTTGTGGGAGACTAAGGGAATCTAAGGAATAGGGCCTCGGCCTTATTGTGCACCCCTTAGAATCATTGTGACCGACTCTCGTAGTCTACCCTCATGGCATTGTGGGTCTTCTCGAACTAAGAAATATTTAACCTACAGTTCGAGCCATGGCAGAAGTGCTAGTAGGTTGCAGCAAGGATGTTTCCCACACCTCTCCCTTAACATCTCTAGTTATCATGCGTGATCCCTCTACTCCACATGTGAGTCTGGTCGACAAGTTATCGTCAGCCTACATCATCAACGAATCATGTCAGAAAAAAAAACGATAATCATAACATTTAATTAGACGCACATATGTCATATACAAAACAATTAAACCCCAATAGTCCACTCCCTGACTCGATCCATATTCTAAGGGTTTCATCGATGCCTCAACATCCTTGAGGTCCAAATCCTGTACACTCAGGAGAACCGAGTCAATAGCACATGTCTAAGTCAATACACAAAAATAACATATAATCTCATCCATAATGCCTCATAATCATAATCAATGACCAATAGTATAATAATCTGGATCACTTCTAATAATGTTTCCTCAAATAATAAGTTCGCTCAGTGCATGCAAGAGTGGTATCTTACATACACCCCCTCTTGGTCTAAACTTCGTCCCGAAGTTTCACAGTATATAAGTGATGAAATAATGTGTATCATAGAGTCATAAGTCTCTTTATCAAACAAAAATTGAAATTGTCGGTGCATATCATATGTTTCCTCCCAGGTCGCTGAGTGCAGACTATACTTGTCCCACTAGAACTTGACCCGATCTACTATTCGACGTTGTAGCTATCGAATGCGATGATCCATGATGCAGATCAGCTTAGTCGCGAGAGCCCCCTCATCCGATACTTGGAAGGAAATCATGTCAATAAAATGGGTAGGATCATTAATATAATGTCTCAAAACAGATACATGAAAAACATCGTGCATACACCTCAAAGAATCAGGCAAGGCTAGTCGATAGGCCATGGGCCCCTTCCTCTTCAGAATATAGAAAGGTCCCATGAACCTAGGAGAGAGTTTAGTTCCCTTTCCAAACTTTATTGAACTCTTATGCGATTTTACCTGCAAGACGACTCAATCACCAACTTTGTAACTACGGTCTACATGGTGTGCATCGACATAACTCTTCTGTCGATCCTGCGCTTATTTGATCCTTTGTCTTATTGTTTGCATTTGATCTTCCTTTTCTTGGATCTCTTATAGTCCCACCAAGACCGTATCCTCAAGTTGATCCCAACTCAAATTAATCTGACACAGTCACCCATAAAGAAAATCGAAGGGCGTCATCTTATTGGTGCTTTGGTAACTGTTGTTATACGTGAATTCCACTATGGGAAAGAATTCTTCAAAACGCTTATGTTGGTCCATGACGTACATGCACAACATGAATTCCAAGATCTGGTTTGTTCGTTTGGTCTCCCGTCAGTATCCGGGTGATACGCAGTACTAAACTTAAGTTGGTGCCCAAGGCCTCTTGGAAACTAGTCCAAAATCGTCTGGTAAACATCGATCCTCGATCGGATATAATTCTCTTAGGTATGCCATGCAACCTCACAATTGCATTGATGAAAACTCTACATACGTTAGGTGCCTGATATGTCATATACACAGAAATAAAATGAGCAGTCTTCGTCAGAGTGTAGACTACCACAAAAATTGAGTTGTCTCCTTTTCGTCAGTGGAAATCCAAAAATGAAATCCATCGAAATAACTTCCCATTTCGATTCTAGAATAGTGTGTGGTTGTATTAATCCTGACAGATGTATACATTCATTCTTTACCAACTGACATTCTAGACATCTAGCCACATAGTTGACTATGTCTGCCTTCATTCCTTTCCCTAAGAATAAGGGTTTAAGGTCTGTCATCATCTTTGTGACTCCCGGGTGAGCCATGTACACTAATCTGTGAGATTCATTTAGGATCAAACTCCTCAACTCGTCATTTGGTGGTATGCAAATCTAATTTTTAAACCTCAATAATCCATCGTCGTCAAACGTAAATCCTTCAAATCTTGGTACCATCATTATGTTTTGTCTGATAAAATCCTTGACCTCCTGGTACCAGTCATTGTCGCACTGTAAAGTTATATTCTTTTCATGTGATTCATCTAAAGCGACAACATCGAAAAGATGCATGGTCTCCGACTCAATGCATCTGGCACTTGGTTCACTATTCCTTTTATGTAATTAATCTCAAAATTGTACTCGCTAAGAAATTTCGACCAATGTCGTCATCGCGCATTCAAGTCTCTTTGTGTAAAGATGTGTTGTAGTCCAAAGTGGTCTGTTTTTAGTTCAAATTTTTATCCAACAAGGTAGTGTCTCCAAACCTTCAAGGCATAAACAATTGCTAACAACTCCAAATCATGCGTCGCATAGTTCTCCTCATGCCTTCTCAACTTCCTTGAAATGTAAGCAATCACTCGACCATTTTGCATCAAGACTCCGCTTAAGCCTTCCTTGGATGTGTCAGTGGACACCAAGAAGTATGCGTCCATTTCAGGGACCTTTAGTATCAGTGTTGTTGTCAATAGCTCCTTGAGCCTCTGAAATGCCTCTGTGCATTTCTTGGTCCAAACCAACTTCTTTTTCTTCTTCTGTAATTTTGTACTCGGATTTTCTATCTTCGAAAATCCCTCAACGAACCGTTGATAGTATCCAGTTAAACCCATGAAGCTATGCACTTCCAGGACATTCGTCGGCACATGCCATTCCATAATATCCTTGACCTTTTCTAAATCCATGGAGATACCTTCGTCAGAGATGACATGCCATAAAGAGTGAATCTTTGATTGATAAAACGAGCATTTGGATAATTTCCCATACAATTTGTGCTCTCGCAGACACTGTAGTACCAAGTGCAAGTGCTCATCATGCTCCTCCTTCGTTTGAGAGTAAATAAAAATATTGTCAATGAATACTTGGATGAACTTGTCCAAGTACTCACGGAACACCCCATTCATCAAATTCATAAATACCCTTGGGATATTTTTCAGTCCAAATGGTAAAACGATAAACTTGTAATGTCCAAACCTCATCTTAAAGGTAGTCTTAGGGACGTCATCCTCCTTGATCAGTAACTGGTGATGCCCTGATCACAAATCGATCTTTATTTGATCGAACAAATCATCAATCCTCGGCAACAGATACTAATTCTTGATCTTGTATTTGTTCAATTAACGATAGTCAATGCAGAATATCCATGACCCCTCCTTATTTCATATGAAAATAACAGGCGTTCTCCATGGTGACACACTTGGACATATAAGTCTAAGGTCCAACAACTCCTTTAGTTGCATTCTTAATTCCTGTAACTCTGGGGTCAACATGTGATAAGGTGTTCTAGCTATCGGTTCAATCCCAAGTTTTAGGTGTATGGTAAATTCCAAATCCATATCCGACGACATCCTAGGTAACTCCTATGGGAAGACATCCACAAACTCTCTCACCACCAGAAGGTGTTCTAGACCTTCCTCTACTCCCTTTTTGTTTAGCACAAGGATCGCATAAATCTTACACCCCTTGCGCATGATCTTCCGTAGCTGCAAGGAAGAGATGAACATGAGGGAAACTCCCTCGTTTTGACCTACAATCACACATCTTAGCCCCTCATCATCGACCATGCTCAACTATTTTATCTTACATTTGAGTATCGCCTCATGCGATTCCAACCAGTCCATACCGATCATGACTTCATAAGATCCTAAGATCGTTACGTACAGGTTGTCCCTGGTGACAAACTCTCCCAAGTTAATGGTACAACCTGTAACCTTTCCTTCAACCTTCTGTTTGGCTCCTGAAGCCATCTCTATAAAGATAAACTCATCATGGTTGACTTCCTTTACCTTAATGATTTTTAGCGCTTCACCATAAATGAAACTCTCGGTAGCACCAAGATATATCAAAATACTAAGGGTCTGGTTAGTAACGATACTTGACATCTTGAGAACAATCGACTGGTGCTCTACTTGGCGGTTTTTTACCACTGCATGAATCTGATGGGAATTGCCCAAATCTCCCACGATAGTGGGTTTGACTAACTCAGATGCTCTAGTCCTCTCCACTAGGTAGTCGTGCTGGTAGTGTGGCTCCCCACAATTCCAACACCCATTATTTGGTCCAGTAGTCCTGGTACTTGAAGTAGAATTTGATAGCCCACTGGCCTGGAATCCTGGTCTGTTTTGTTGAACATGCCTAAACTTCTACTATTGTGGTTGGCGTTGTTTCTTATGCTATTTTCCTCGGTAAGGAGTCTGTTGACGTGGCACTGGTTGCCGAGGTGTAGTGAAAGTGGATCCTCTTTGGAGGCCATGATACCCTAGTGTCTAATGTTGTTGCACACCAGATGACACCTGCCCTTCTGGCCTCTCTGGAGTCATGCTCTAACCCCTACTAATAAGCTCCTCCTATGATATGAGGGCCTTCTGGATGACATCATGCAAGGTATAAGGCATCAAAATCCTAACCTTTACATGTATGCTGACATTAAGGTTGAACAAGAACATGTTGAACTTAAGTTTCTTAGTATTAAGGTGCAGATCATACCAAAGCAACTCCATAAAATAGGCCTCATACTCGGGCACTGTACAACTGCCTTGTCGCAAGGCGTTGAACTTGTTGAGATGGCACTCAATGAATTTCTCTGAAAGGTACCTCTCTCAGAATCGTTCCTTGAACAGTTCTCATGACACGTCTTCAATGACCATGTTCAATTGTGGCAGGAGTGTCTTCCACCATAAAAGAGCGCTCCCCTTCAATTGAAAGACCGTCATGTAGAACTTCATGTTGGACATGTAGTCGTGATTTGCAATGCACATCTCCATATTCTCCAACCATACCTTGGTGGTTGCGTCGTCTAGCGAACCAAAGAACTTGGGAAATTTTACCTTCTCGAGTTTGCGGTCAATGCTACCAGTACCAACCGGAGCGAGCGGTCGACCCTCAGAGGGTGTTGACGGCCTGGAATCATCTTTGTCCAAACAGATGATCAGTGCCTCAAACATGTGCTGAAGGACCTCATCAACCCAACTACGTCACCCACCGCTATTTTCTCCTACCCGACAACCTGTTTGTCTCCCTGGGGGTTATACCCCTCAGGCGTGGATGCTTTTGTAGGCTTCACGCCTCCTCCCTTAGCACAACGTCATTTTCCTCCGCGGTGTATTCTAACCATGATTACCTACACAAATCCAAGTCAAATTAATTAGCAACATTATAATCAACATCCTATTAGCGAAAATCATAGTGTTCCTAAGTTGTGGGTTGAACCCACTATGATACCATATGTAATGACCCCAAATCGTTTCGACTACAAGTGAAGAGAAAAGTGAATTTTTTTTATTTTTTGGGGGAAAGAAGGCAATGATGAAAACAATTGAGACACACAACCTGACGACGAACAAAAGCATGCAGATCAAGCAACGAACAAATATGACTCCATGCACTAGAATAAGAGAAATTGGGTGAAACATGCATAAAACAACAAATAGAAATGACTACCCTCCCGACACAACATGACCATGCCTCCAAGATAAAAACAACATCCACCCTCGTGAGACAATGGTCCCAATGACCAGCTACTAGAACCTAAATGGCACACAAACCCAACGCATGAAGGAGTTACAACCCAACCACCAGCAATGGACTTACAACGATCAACAAACCCACAACGGGAAGCATAGAATTTAAATAGGTTATCCTTTACCTATACTCAATAGGGCATTCCATCATCCCCTCATAAGGAATCATGTCGTCCCCAGGCGATAGGCATCACAAAATATTTGGACCTTAAACAGAAGAAGAACTCAATGCATTAGGAGACTAAGGAAATTGACAAGAAAATTATGTGCACACACCTAAACGACAAGTCGACAGGACATGAGATGACATCTCTCGAAATGAAATTTCGCAGCTATTCAAAAATGTCTGGTTCCTACAAGGAAAACCCGTGAGGTGAAACAACTATGATCAACCACTAAATCCATTCTCCTTAAGGAACAAGGCTACATCATTACATCAACAATGATCTGAACATGATGCTATTGACACTATTAGAGACAAGGCACCATCATACACCCAGAACAGTCCTTAAAAGGTAAAAGCATTTAGTGATATATACAATATTAACACTATTTAATTTTAATATATCATTTTGAATAACTATGCCAACCCTTTTGATTTATTTAACTTAGATAACCCAAGGAGATTTCCAGTGAACCAACTCTCCAATTTATTCACAATGGTTGAACCCCATCCTCTATTCCATCGACCTACAGGTGAATTTTTGTTACTAATCAAATATGATTAAACAACATAAAGATAAAATTCAATTAAAATGTTATCCTTTTAAACAACATAATTCTGTTAATATCATTAACAACATAATGATATAATTCAATTAATATCGTTAAACAACATCACTATAAAACTCAATTAAAAAGCCTCCTTTTAAACCATATCGCTATCAAGGCATCATTGTCTTTTACCTATAATTCGTTGTCAATTGGACCGGCAACATAATATTTCACTATCTTTTACATGCATGATCTGAGACTCTGTAAGCACAGATGCTATTGAATACAACACTGAAAAATATGTTATCGCTGACTATTAAATTTCTATGTATATATAAAAGTAAACCTATGACTATCCATCAATAATTCACTATCAACCAATCGTTGTCCGTGGAATGAAAGTATACACGAACTATAGAGTCTTTGTCCATTAAGATAGATTTAATTCTGTGTAACTGAGTTAACCAGTTATCATTACCTAAAGCGTTGACAAGGCGAAGTTACCCAGAAGATACCGCAGGGTTATGAAAACACGGATTCAAGTAGACAAATCACAGAGTTATATGTATAGACGATCGCAAAGTTAAATTTTGCACAGATTTTAACATATGTAGAAAAAATCACAAATTTAAATTTTTTCACAGAGTTTAACATATGGAGACAAAATTGCAGAGTTAAATTTTGCGCAGAGTTTAAGATATGTAGACAAAATCGCAGAGTTAAATTTTCCACAGAGTTTAACATATGTAGACAAAATTGCAGAGTTAAATTTTGCACCGAGTTTAACATATGTAATTGATGAGTTACACGATACAGTAGATGTGTACATAGACAACACAGGGTGCCCCATTAAATCACTGACTGAATATATTAAAGGTGCAGTCCAAAAATGTACTAATACAGAATCTTATGAAGCACTAGAATTGATATAAGTTAATGTTAACACGCATCCAGCAATAAATTCCCTGTCAATTAATGTAAAAAAAAAACGTAGGTGTAACATTGGTGTGCAAAATTGGTAGATAGTAAATTGGTACAGTAAATTTTGCACAGTAAGGTAAAAACACAATCAAACTTAATTCACATTTGAATTGGCTATTATCATTCTTAGGCAACCTGTAACTGGTTAAAAAAATTCGTATTCATTATGGAAATGGTTGCCTGTAAATTCGAATGACTAGGTAACTCGCAGTCAAAAGTAAATGGCTACCCATTTCACAGACAAAATAGGAAAGGGAAAACGTTGCCATTCAATGGGATGCTATCAGATAATGCATTAATCACCATCATAATAGTTTAGAAGAAACACTGCCATTCAAGTGGACAACACTAAGCATTTTCCACTCAAGAGTTGGGAACTTTCATGAAATCGCAGAGAGAAGGGGTGAGCAATACGCAGAGGTATTCAATGCGAGAAGGCACAACACAATCAATCAACCAGGAACAATGAACAAGGGAAGGCCACTAGGCAAAAACAACATTTTCTCATCATCCAGACACAAAAAAGAAGGGCATTTGGATCTATAGGTCTATTAACACCGAAGTGACAACCGTTGATTCGTCTCCTGGTCGACTAATCAGGCATGGATTGATTCTCTAGGGATGAGGATGAAAGATAAAACACAACTCTTCACATGATCAATAAAAGAATAGGACAATCATATCAATCAAGGATCGAGCCAAGGGAATCAATTAAAACAATGAGTTTAAATGCATGATTATTTTAAGTTATCAGTTAGAACGCTAAGTAAACACTTTTATTTACACTATAATAGTACATAAGTAAAGCATAAGATCACTAGTAATCTACCATGAAAAATAAAATCTTTTGTACTGTAGCCCAAGGTGACCGCTCTGAGTCATTGTCCCACACGCTCCGAGTAGCTCCCGTTGGCCAACCGATAAGACTTCACCAATACCTCCCAGCCAATGCTAGGGGTGCTCTTCTTCCGAGCCTTAGCCCCCTGAGCCGCAAAGGGTCCAATCACACTCAACCAGAGATCAACTAGCTCCCAGCTCACCTCTCAAGGCTGAGCTACCACTCGTCACCGAGTTGGGTATCCCAACTCCCACAAGATAAGTCAGTCAAGTAAAAAATTATGCAGCGTAACGTTACATAGGAAGAAGAGATCCATCCTCCTCCTCTTCTCTCCTTTATATAGATTTTCTAAGTCATTTCTTTCCTAGTTTCCCATTTAATTTATTGTTCAAAAATTTTAGTTCAGAAAAATCCTCCCCGTACATGTGTCACCCATCCCCTTCGTTGCACCAGAAATTAATTTCATTAATTATTTCATTACTCCTATTCCCATCAACCACCTAAAAGCATTCCTAGAATCGCTCCTAGGTGTCCCCATATTCCCTTACACATTTTAATGACTTACCCCCTTACTAATTTACTAGTTGAGTTTAATTTAGAAAGTCTTTAAAGGAAAGATTCCTTGTCAAGTTAGTCATTTTTATTTTTCCTTATGTTTCCTTTTCTCTTTATGTTTCCCCCTTTTTCCCTTAGTTTCCTAATTCTTTTAAATTTCCCTCTTTCACTTTTTATCTAAAACTCAAATTAGCAAACGTAGACTTTACCCTTTCCCCCCCCCTTTTTTTAGTTAAAATTTTTAATAAACATAAGTAACAAACAATCAATTTCCTCTTCTTATTTTTTTTATAAATTTTAATCCCTCAATATGATTGATTTTAATATTTTAATCGAATTTATTACCCCCTTTTTATCACATGTTTATATATATATATATATATATATATTCACAAGTATCACTTAGAACTAGATTTTAATTTCCTAGGCTGTGCCACATTTTTATTAGGGATAATCGATTTTAAAACTTTCTCATCACATCATTCACTCTAATTCCATCTAGGTTTATTCACTTATTATTTAACAATGCGACATGCCCTTCAGGACGCACTAGGCTCTCCAAGGGTGCCACTCGCCTCATTTTGTTTCCTTGGGGGACGTTCCCTTCAGGATGCACTACGTGCTCCAAGGGTGCCACTCGCCTATTGAATGACTTGGTAGACATAAAAAAACCTTGGAGTCAATACTCTGCCTGGTGATCTTGTTGGAGACTAAAGGCCTCTAATGAATAAGGCCCCTACCTTATTGCGCACCCCTTACAATCATCATGAGCGATTGTCGCAGTCTGCCCTCATGGCATTGTGGGTCTTCTCAAACTAGGTAATTGTTAAGCTACAGTTCGAGCCACAATGGGAATGCTAGTAGGTTGTGGCAGGGTTGTTGTCCACACCTCTCCCTCAATGTCTTTGGTTATCGTGTGTGACCCCTCTACTCCACATGTGAGTCTGGTCTAGAAGCTATCATCAACCTACATCATCAATGAATCATGTCAGAAATAAAATCCATAATCATAACATATAATCAGATGCACATATGTCATATTTTCAACAATCAAACCCCAATAGTCCACTCCCTGACTCGATCTAGATTCCAAGGGTTTCATCGATTCCTCAGCATCCTTGAGGTCCAAATCCTGCACACTCAAGAGAACCGAGTCAATAGCACTTGTCTAAGTCAATACAAAAAAATAACATATAATCAGATTCATAATGTCTCATAATCATAATCAACGGCCAATAGTATAATAATCCAGATCACTTGCAAGCAAGTGTCCTTAAAGAATAAGTTTTCTCAGTGCACGCAAGAGCGAGATGTTACAAGGGTTTTAGGAAAATTTTGGTTTGATTTAAGACTCAACAAAACATTTTAATGTTGGTTGTGTTGGGGATACACCTCTCCCTACTTGTGTGGAGTGTATACATATCATCATAGAAAAATACCCCACACAACTTGAAAAATATCTAAGTAAAATATTAAAATTCAAATTATTACCATTAGTTAACAATATTTTAAGTTAAACATATGCATAAAATCATTTTGTTCACTTTATATATTTATTTTTTATAATATACATTGTTAGATAAAATCATTTGAACCAAGTATGGAGAATTAGTGGTGGAATCTTAGAAAATAAACTTGCCATAAATGATTTGATTATTGTAAAATTTATATCGTTTGTCAAAATCCATGTTGTAGAACTACTAAAAGTGCATAGTTGCTAAGTGTGGGAGGATGAGAGATATGAACGGTTTCAAAATAGACTAAGTGTAGCTTGTGTGTGGGATATACCTATGTTGTGTGCGGAGGTATATTTGTGTATGATATATGTATGCATAAGATATTTGTCTATAAGATATATATGTTTAAAAATATCTTTAAGTTAAACATATGCATAAAAGCATTTTGTTCACTTTATATATATATATATATATATATATATATATATATATATATATATATATATATTGTTGCTTAATATAAATTCACTTAAAATAAATTCAACTAAGTATGGGGAGAGTTACTGGTGGAACCTTAGCAAATTAGTGTGCCATAAATGACTCGATTATCGTTCAAATTACATCTCTTGTCAAAAATTTTGTTGTGGAACTATTGGAAGTGTGGAGTTGTGGAAGTGCGAGAGGATGAGTGATATTAATTCTCCCCAAATGAGTTCAAAATAGACTATGTGTTAGAGGATGAGTGATATGAATTATCCACACATGAGTTTAAAATAGACTATGTGTTAGAGGATGAGTGATATGAATTCTGCACACAAGGGTTCAAAATAGACTATCTATTGGTTATGAGAGGGATATACATCTACGAAGTGTAGAGGTGTGGAAGATGCATCTATGTGGAGTGCATAGATATGGTCATAGAAAAAGGCCCTGCACAACCTTAAAAGCCGTGTATATTTGAGTGTTGGTTGTGCATCACGCGGTGGATATAACTATGCAGAGTGAGGACGTGCATAAAATATGTTTGTGTGAGTGAAGAGAACCTAGATATGGTCATGGAAAAAGGTTCCACATCACTTGAAAAATTGATAAGTAAAAACAATGTTTTTTTAGTTAAACATATGTATAAAAGAAAAAAATTCACTTTATATACTTATTTTTTATAATAGACATTGTTACTTAAAATAAATTCAAGTCAACAATATTTTTTAAGTTAAACATGTCCATATGAGCATTTTTTTTCACTTTATATACTTCTTTTTTATAATAAGCATTGTTACTTAAAATAAATTCAACTATGTATGGAAAGTTATTGGTGGAATCTCATCAAATCAATGTGCTATACATCGCTTGTTAAAATATGTTTTGTGGAACTATTAGGAGTCGGGAGTTGCGAAGTGAGGGAGGATTCAAGTCATACGAATTCTCCACACAAAGGTTCAAAAACACTATGTGTTGATTATGTGGGGATATCCCTATGCGAAGGTCCATAAGATAAATTTTTGTGGATGATATATATGTAAAATCATTAAGATATGTTATCTTACCTTTGCATATAGTTATATAAAGTTTCACTATTCGTCATAAATTTTCAAATTAACACTATGGTTCCATATTGTTCATATTTAAAAAAAAATTCTAAATGTCAACTCCTCACTGAACATTGAAAAATCACTATGTGTGTTGATTGGTTGTTTCTACTCCAAGTTGCTATTGTGACATGTAATATTGACATACCTTGTGCATGAACACACACACACACACATATATATTTTAGATAAATATTATGTGTCAATTTTATGTTGATCACAAACATTTGTAATCTCTCGTGTGAAAATGTTATAAAAAAAATTCTTTCACTTATACATATTTGAAGTTGATATAAAAGTATTTTAACCAAGATGAATATCAAAATATTTTATAAAAACACCATCAATCTTAAATTTGATAAACTTACCTATCCTAGGAATATATACATTTTTTTCCTAAATTTGATAAACTTACCTATCCTAAAAATATATACATTTTTTTCTTAAATTTGATAAACTTACCTATCCTAAGAATATATACATTTTTTTTCTTAAATTTGATAAACTTACCTATCCTAAGAATGCATACATTTTTTTCTTAAATTTTATAAACTTACCTATCCTAAGAATATATACATTTTTTTCTTGTTATTTTACTTAACCTACGTTACAAATCCATATTTATGATTAAACATTTGTTTGTGATGATAAGAAGTGGGTAGGTCATTTCTTGAAAAATTGTTATGCGTGTTGATTGGTGGTGAGCTTGAAATTGGTGGTGTCACATGCAGTGTTGACGTATCTTTTTCCTTGATGGTGGTCTCATCTACCAACATCATTTCAAAGGCGTCGATTGTGGGGGAGGTTAGGTTCGGGGCTTCCAATAGGGCCATCATTTGTTTTTTTAACCATCTCGACAAACAATCGACCTGCTTCGATTACAGTAATATAAAAACGATAGTTATGCACACTACACATACATCTGGTATATAAAAGAGAAGACAATAAGCATAATACACCAAAGAAGTGATTATCCAAACGAACACAAAAATTAATGTTCATAAAATAACATTCATAAGAATTATGTTATGATAAAGTATAAAAGATATCCTCATATTCTTGCTATAAAACGTATGGCTCATTTTTATCAGAAATTCCGTTGTTTATTTCATGTAGGATGATTTTCATCATTATGCATTTACAAATAATGAGTCACGGTTATCCTCATTGCCCACTAACCATCTAATTTGATATGAATTGCCACCTTTCGAAAAAAAAATTAATATATACAACAAAGTTACATATTTTGATTGGTCTCTCACATATAATTAATAAGAGTAGTTAAACATTAATTTATATACATGCTAATCTAGTTGTTAAAAGTAAATTTGATTTAATAATTTTTAATGTTACAACTATTTGTCTTTTATAATAGAGATAGAATGGTTATTTTTTAATTAATAAGTGAATAATATAGTTTCCTATTTTTTTTTTTTAAATTTATTAAAAAAATTTAACTATTTTGTTAATAGATAAGAATATTAACTATTGAACTTTATGAATATAGATTTTTCCATAGTTTTAGATCATTTGGATTATAGGAAATTAAAGACCAGATAAAATGGCATAAACTTTAATAAAATATATTAAAAAAATAGAGAAAATTTAAATTTATTCACTTATTAATTTAATTTAAATATTAAATGGAGATACCAAAAAATACAACAATCATAAAGGTTGGTGTAATATGTAATGATGCAATTATTGGATGATTTTAACAACTTAGATGCCATCAAATTTCTTAACCACAAATTGTTTGTAACTTGCAAACAACATAACAAATAAAAAAACTATTAATAAAATATACCATAAAACACATTGAAACACCATTCTTCCCATGACCTTTTTATAAAAGACCATCAAAATTTATGCAGCCTAAAACTACAATTTAACCGAAAACCTGCAATCTTCAAAGTATAATGAATTCTCTAACTCAATTGAGATAAACAAAATTGCAATTTCAAGCAACTCATTCACTAATTTCAACCATTTTAAATTCAACGAATTCTAGGAGAAAAATGAGGCCATGTTGTTGGGATTTGGTGACAAGGAATTCCTCTAATGATAGATCTGGATCCTATTATTCTGTGTTGGTTACAACCAAATAGATTAAGTTAGAATATGGATAGGGATTACATTTAATAATCAGTTTCTTGTGTGAATGTATAAATTCATGTAAGCTCGTAGAGACAAAGACGAATGAGTGTGAGTGAGTTGATGTAATCTCCATGATCTGAATAATAATATAACCGATGCCTATGCTTGGTGGACGTAGCTCAACGTTTGGGTGAACCACGTGAAATCCTTGTGTTTATTATCTCTGTGTGATTGTTAATTATCGTTGTGAATTGTGTTTTCCGCATTGACAATTCTAACAAGTGGTATCAGTGTTGGTTGAAGGAGCGCCAAATTATTGAAAAAACCACAAAAATAAGGTACGTAGATTTCTACATAGCCACAAATCCCTCCTCTGGAAGGGTGCAACGACATACCACTCAAACCTTCCACGCACTTGAAAACCTGAAATTTCCACGGTTGAATATGAGGAACAATGTGTAGATCTTTCACGATTTCCGCACTCCAAGTATGTCGAGAGGTGCGGACTCGCCTCAGTGAAAGTGTAAGGGGCGTGCGATGACTCCCTTAAATAAAAAAGTCACGACTTCTTAAATTAATTCGCATACTTTTAAAGTAATTTAAGGTATGGCTTGTTTCAAAAAGTTTCATGACTTCTTAAATTAATTCGCATACTTTTAAAGTAATTTAAGGTATGGTTTGTTTGAAAAAGTTTATGGTATGACGTACATATGGAAGATGATTGAAAGGTAATTTTTCATTAATTAAAAAGTGCCAAGCCAAGTAAGTGGGTGAGTTAAAGTAAAGAAGGTGGAGGAATTTAAATGTAAAAGTGGTTTTGTTTTTTTTTACACTAATAAAGTGAATCTTTTTGTTTTATAAAAGATTTTTTATTAAACCTTTTTATATATTATTAAAAGGTTTTGTAATTAAACTTTTTACCGATCATTCCTCTATATATATTTTTAAAAGGTCTTTGGGTTTTATAAGCAGTGGATATTAGGAGTATTTTGTTCTAAAGGTTAAGGTGCAAAATTTGAAGTTGGAAGTTGAAAAGTTCAGTGGTAAAAACAATTTTGAGCTTTGGCAGCTCAAGATGCACGATTTGTTCGTGCAACAAGGCGTGGTGAAGGCACTTTTGGAAAAAACAAGGAAACCCACGACCATAAGAGATGATGACTGGGATAAGATGGATGCGAGAGCATTGAGTGCCATACGCATGTGTTTGACTAACAATGTTTTGTTCAATATTGTCTCGAAGAAGACATCAATCGGTTTGTGGAGAAAGTTGGAAAGTCTATATATGACGAAATCGTTGACGAGCAGAATCTACTTGAAAAGATAGTTGTATAGTTTACAGATGAAACAAGGTACACAAGTTGTTGACCATTTAAATACCTTCAATACCCTTATAGTTCAATTGACTACTATGGAAGTTAAATTCGAAGATGAGAATAAGGCTATTGCACTATTGTGTTCGTTGTGTGAGTCTTGGGATAATCTAGTCACCTCTGTTAGCTTTAGTTCAACAGAAGTTTTAGATTATGACTCTATTGTGGGAGATTTGTTGACTGAGGAGATGAGGAGAAAATCTAATAAAGAAACCTCAACTTCAGAAGTGATGTTGATCAGAGGTCGAACTAAAGAGAAGAATGAGAGAAGTTTTTCTCGATCTAAGTAAAGACACAGAAAGGGTAAAGCAAAATGCTAGTACTGTGAAAAAACATGACATCTCAATAAAGATTGATGGAAGAGAAAGGAATCTAAGGAAAACTCTACAAAGAAAGAAAATTTGGTTGTAACAAATTCAGGTATGATTGATCAAGTTTTATCCGTTTCTAGTAATTTACAATACCAAAAAGAATGGAAGTTAGATTCAGGTGCCTCCCACCACATGTGCTCACATAGAAATTGGTTTATTTCTTACTAATCTGTTGATGAGGGTGTAGTTTTTATGGGAAATTGTATTCCCTCCTAAATTGTTGGGGTTGAGAGTATTAGAATCAGGATGTTCCATGGTATTGTTAAGGAATTAGCAGATGTTAGATATGTACCTGAACTTAAATCAAATTCGATTTCATTGGGAGTGTTGGATTCTTGTAGATATAAGTATATAGGTCAAGGTGGAGCTCTCACATTGTCGAAAAGGAATTTAGTAGTGATGGAGGCAACAAAGGTTGATAACCTTTATAAGTTGGAAGGGAGTACTGAAGTGGCATCTGAGGTGATAGATGTATCTTCTTGTTTATGGAAGAAGCATCAATGTCATAAGAGCAAGAAAGAATTGCAGGTACTAGTAAGTGGTAAAGCATTTCCAGACTTAAAATCTTTGTTTCTAAATTCCTGCTTGTTTTATATCTCTATAAGTTATGATGATGGTATAAAGGGATGTTGTGTGTGGAATCCTACTTCTCACAAGGTCATCATTGATAGAGATATAGTATGTATGGAACAACCAAAAGGGTTGATTCAAGATCGCAACGGTAAATTTGTTTTCATGCTAGATAATTCATTATATGGCCTATTGGTACCGACCCAAATATAAAAGAGGTTTGAATCCTTCATACTGAGTCAAAATTTATAAAATGGTAGGAATGACTATACAGTTTATAGTACATTCACATTGTTGATGTTATCTGCTCATGATATGCTTGATGCAAGTTGAACATAGATAAAATCAGTAAGAAAATGACTCAGGTGGACATGACAATTCAAATGAGGGATCAAGGAGCAACAAAAAAACTTATGGACATGGAAGTACATAGAGATGGTAATGGTAAGCTACGGTTGGAGTTTAGTATGAACATTGTAAAACCAATTTTTATCCCTCTTGCTTTCCATTATAAGTTTTTTTCAAGTATAGGGATTCTCTATAAAGAAGAAAATGTTATGTATCGTGTAAGTTCAGTAGGAGGTATGTTGTATGTGATGAAATGGTTAAGACTAGATGTTTCACATGATAATTATGTTGTCAGATACGTGACAGATTCAGGTGCTACAGTGAAATGGGTGTTTCAGCATTTGAGAAGCACAAATGTCACCTATAATGGTTACACCGAGATGGTCCATCATAATTGTAATGTATATTTTACAGGTGTTTTAGATAGAATGAGATCTATCACTAAATATGTCTCACAACAAAGTTGTGAAAGACATGTTGGAGGTGGAGTGACCCCTGAGGAAATCCAAACTCATGCAAGTCACATAGGCGAGATCATGAAACCGGTTTTATTAGAGAAGCTACAATGGTGTTTGGCTTCTCTTGGCTTGCATAAAAGGTGATGAACAAAAGGAAGGAGAAAGGTATCAGGTTAATTGTTGTCAAGGTGGAGATTGTTGGGATTTGGTTACAACGAATTCCTCTAATGATAAATCTAGATCCTATTATTCTCCGTTGGTTACAACTAAATAGACCAAGTTAGAATATGGATAGGGATTACATTTAATAATCAGTTTCTTGTGTAAATGTATAAATTAATGTAAGCCCGTAGAGACAAAGATGACTGAGTGTGAGTGAGATGATGTAATCTCCATGATCTGAATAATAAGACAACCAATGCCTATGCTTGGTGGACATAACCTAACGTTTAGGTGAACCACGTGAAATTCCTGTGTTTATTATCTGTATATGATTATTAGTTATCATTATGAATTGTATTTTCCGCATTGACAATTTTAACACATGTGAGTACTCACTAGACCGTGCCATAAGCAGAAACCTTCGATGAGAAACACCAGACTAAGATCACATTAAGATCACATGTAATTACGTGCATTGTATCCAAGCGAAACACAACATTGAATCTTGAGTTAGATAACGCAAGGAACATGCTCCACATGTGTGGTTACTCATTGGCTTTTCATTGAACAATAGTGATTGTGTTGTCATGTATTAATCATTTCATAATATCATTTGTCCCAGCAACACCATCATCCGTGTATAAATCTATAGAACATTAGTGTTGAAATTTCAAGTTAAGAAATTTTTGAATGATGATTTCCTTTCATTTGAGGTTCGATTATTATGTTGTCGCACATAAAAATATTTAAGTGGTCAAACATTGTCATTTTTATAAATGATTATTAAAAAATCATAAACAGGAATCATTGACGTCACATTAAGCGTCGTTATTCATTAGATAATTAATTATTTCTAAATTTCTAAAACAACTCTTAAAAGTTTTAACTTTCATAGTAAATATGTTGCATCCCATATGATCGTGTCACTATATTCAAACATTTCATATTAAGTAAAAACCTTGCATGTCTAGTAAGAAAACTATCCATTTTTATTTTTTTTTAAATTTATTATAACAAATGAAAAGAAAAGTATCTAACCCCTTTTGTTAATTTATTAAATAAATTAACTAATAAATTATCAAAGGAAAATCATGTTGAAATTTCCATTAATAATAAAGAAGAGAATTTATGAACAAATAAAAACAATAAAATTATGTTTATATGATTGAATTTTTTATCTCAATTTTTAATAAAAAATCATTCTTATATTTGGAAAAAATAAGGTTGGAAAACTTGATAAAACCCAAAAAATTTCATATTGATTTGATTATTAAATCTTAAAAAAAATTCATATTGATTTGATTATTAAATCTTAACATATAGACACATCGTATTTCATTTTGAATGGAAAATTACAATACTAAGTAAAATCCTTCATTATTATTATTATCTAGTTAAATAAGTTTCTTAACAAAATACAATCATTCATAAAATTTCATTATTAAATCTTAAAATATAGACATATTGTATTTCATAAAATTTGATTATTAAAACTTAAAATATAGACATATTGTATTTCATTTTATACAATATTAAGTAAAATCCTTCATTACTATTATTATCTAGTTCAAATAAGTTTAAAAATACAATCATTCATAAAATTGATATTATTTTTGGATAAATAAAATCAAGTTTTATTTTTTCTTTTGTATGAATTAGTTGTTTAACAACAATAACCCAAACCAACTTTTGTTAGCGCTGTTGTTTCTCTTGTATAGGGTAGTAGTTTAATAATAATTGACTAAACCAAATTTAGTCATCTCTATAATATTATAATATGAAACATTCACAAGTATATTTATCATAAACATTCTTATTGTAATAAAAAGGATTTATATAAAAATTTAATTTATATAATAGAAGTATGGTAATAATTAATAAATCAACATGAAGTGTAAACTCCTTGAAACGATGTGATAAGCATTACATTGAATGAAGAAGACAATTACAGAAACTTCATTTCTCAATGCTTTACTCATGAATCACTTTATTTAAGTACCTATCACACTTATAAAGTTAAAAACATAGTGTTCAAAATATATTTATTCTAATGTAAAATTCCCCTTAAAAGGATAATGTAAAACTCCTTTGAATCACCTTAAATTTGAATCACCTTATTTAAGTAAGTATCACACTTATAAAGTTAAAAGCATAGTGTTGAAAACAAAGTTATCTTTGAAAGGATATGCCAGACATTAAATGGATTGAAGAAGAAAATTAACTATGATATGGAAAGTTATTTTTTGAATGTTCCATTCTTGTATCACCTTATTTGGGTACATAATTTATAAAATTAAAAGCCTAGTGTTTTGACAAAAAAAAAAAAAAAAAAGTTATTCTAATGTTTCATAGTGTTGAAAAAAAAGTTATTCTAATGTTTCATAATGTTGAAAAAAAAGTTATTCAAATGTTTCAAGGAAGTGAAGCTCAAATCTTTGCACCAAAAAGTTATAGGCGTTTTCAATTGACATATAAATTAGGGTATTTGTTTTAACTTGTGAAATCAGCCTATAGCAATGTCAAATCGGCATAGAGTTATAGGCATTTTCAATTGACATATAAATTAGGGAAATTGTTTTAACTTGTGAAATCAGCCTATAACATTGTCAAATCAGCATAGAGCATTTTCAGTTGATATACAAATTATTTCAATTGTTCTGAGCTTGTGTAATCAAAAAACAAAAAAATTATTGCAATTGTTCTGAACTTGTGTAATCAGCATGTAGTATTATCATTTAATCTAAATTTTATGAACATAATATATAATAATAAATATAAATACATTATAATAGTTAATGAATAATTAATGAAGATACATTTTCCCAATGGAAGGTCATGTCTCTTCATGGAAGGGCACTCCTGCATGGGTATATAAGACCCTCATTCTTATTGTCTCTCATCATCTCATATGCATATACATTATTATTTAATATATTATCCTTTATGGATTATAACATATTGTCCTACTTACATTGGGTATTTATCTAGTGAATCGACTTGGTTCATCACATTGGTATCATTTGTCTCGATCCAAATTTTGACCACAAATAGAGTTTCTCTAAAATCAGGTCTTTGACCATTTATAAATCAAATATTCTATACATTTCAACTAATGTAAAAAATCATTATGCACAAAATAAATAAATAAAAAGAGAAAAAAAAACAAAAGAAAAGAAAAGAAAAAAAAAAGGTTTTTCTTAATGGGCAGTGAAGAAGTATAAGTGAACACCAACAAGTTTGAAACAAATATTTCATATTTGACATTAGTTAAGTTAATTGTCATTTAAAAACTGAGAAAAAGTAATTTAAAAGAAAAAGTTTCAAAGAAGAGGAAAAATGAATATTTTATTTTACCTTTGGACATTTACCATCGCATGGTTTTGGAAAACCATTGGTCCATGGTATTTCATACCATATATAGTATATGTGTGTATTTTCCTCTAAAGAAATATTTCACAAAACTTAGGGTCATGTTTGTTGAGCCCTAACCGCCGCTAACAAATAGTCACGAGTATAAAATGGATTTATAACTTAATTTTTATAAAGTATAAAAATGATTATAAAACTTGGAGTGAAAATATATATAAGAAGGGAGTATAAATAAAAGAGTTCTTTTGGAAAGTGTGAAGGTAAGATTAAATTATTTTTCATTAATTACCCAGTAAAGAAAAAGAAGAAGAGATTAAATAAATATAAAATTACTTTGGGTAAAGTATGAAGAAAATATTCAAAGATTTTAAAATATATATAGAGAGAGAAGAATTATCAAGGATTATTTTATTAAATGAATATAAAGGAATATTAGAAGAATATATCTAGCTTGTGGGAACCTACACACAAAAAGTCAGCAATATGGATATTTCGGATCACTTTGGGTTCCTCGTCCATCAGAAATCTTCATACACGTCTCTCCATGCTTGTTCAGTAACCCACAACATCACCTCAGCCATAACTTCGCCTGAGGTGGGGGTAATTGAAGGGAACTCAGTCAAGATTCAACGCAAGGGAATCCATGCAATGCATGCCGCTCCAAGGCTTGAAAGAAATTCAAATCGTTAGATTGCAAGACAGTCATGGATCAAGATTTTAGCTAGCAGAGGTAAATAAGAAGGAAATCTTTTGACCCATTGCCACAACCAACCACACTGGAACTCTGCAGTTTGGAATTTCATATGGGAAGTGGAATTACAACGCCTAAGCAGTCTAGGAATTTTCCAATGATCCAAAATCAGAGGGATAACCCAAGATAAAGTCTTGAGCATCAACAACACAGAAAGCAACGTCGATAGAGGAAACACCAAAGGCAACTTTGAAAGATCCCACACCAGAGACAACACCAGAGGCAACATCGACATACACACAATTTATAGAGGTGACACTAGAGGCAACACCAAAGGCAGTTCTGAAAGAGGCAACGTATACAAAGGAAACACTAGAGGAAACATCGACAGAGGAAACATCAGAGGCAGGGACACATCATCAACAAAGGCAATGTTAGAGGAATCATCAAGGATTGCAGTGGAGGTAATTTTCTAGAAATCATAGTCAGTCTAATTGCAAAAATGGATCAGCACTCAGCTCGTGAAATATTAGAGGAAGAGATTGTGGACGATAATCTTTCCACCACCCAACAAATAACACTCATTCTCACAGCTCCAGTCTCACATTCACACTTGACACTCTAGAGCCAAACACCACCACAAGATGAAGTTGAGTTTCTCGAACGCTAAGGGGAGAACATTGAAGAAAAGCTAGAAGCCAAGTAACCAAACTCACCGACACAAAGCCAGAATGAGGAAACAGGAAGCAGAGCAGACCCCACACTGCCTGATCTGAACGTAGCGCCAAAGGCCCCTTCAGAGGAAGACCGATTTTAAAGAATGTGAGTAAGGCACTCCTCAGTTTTGTAAATATGGAATAAATAAATCTTTCGCAAGATAGTTTTAAGATAGAAAATAAAAGGTTTCTTTCAGTGAAGTAAAATCAAATCTAGATTCAATTTTGTAAGACTTTTTCTGAAAATTTTGCATCTGGTTTCTCTTCCACCAACACCCTCCTTTGTAATATGTGACCTCGATCGTGCCTTTTATATATATAAGATTTTCAGTTTCTGTTAAGAAAAATAAAAAAATATGTTTAATTTTAATACACTATTTTTTTTTTTAACTATGTGACATTTAAATTATATTATTATTATATA
>JZKD02S0918889.1:730232-740577 GCA_000966675.3 Picea glauca | reverse complement strand
CTATTAATATATATACATATATTTAGTGACAAAACATTATGTAAATAATATAAAATTTATAGTTTTCAATAATCAATGTGACTAATTTGTTTAAAAAAAACATTAATGCCTATTCTTTTCCCTCGATGTGAAATTCTATATAAATATAAATCCAAACAAAGTAGTCTAACAAAAGGTTACCCCTAGGTTCTTCATATTTCTACCAACCGTCAAACATTGGATGAGTGAGGATAATTTCTTTGCTTCTATTGACTTTGGATACAATGTTTTTTCTTCCTTTCCCCATCATGTTGATGAGGGTGAAAGATCCCACCGAAAATAAACGGAGGAATCATATATTAATTCAGCTCAAATGCTTGCAATCGTCAAATTTTCTAAACTTTATTTGATTGCGGTATCACACCATTCATTTCTTCTTGCCAAAATGTCCTCAACACATTGCACACATACGTCAACACATTGCTCACATACCCGATGTTTAGGAATTCATTCAACAAACCCATGGAACTTTAGATGTAATAACACATAGAATTTTGAGAACACATTGCTCACATACCTGATGTTTAGGAACTCATTCAACAAACCCATGGAACTTTAGATGTAATAACACATAGAATTTTGAGTTAAGTGGCCAAGGGATGAATCAAGCAATCTCCAAAATGTCCTCAACACATTGCACACATACCTGATGTTTAGTAAGTCATTCAACAAACCCCTGGAACTTTAGATGTAACGAAATATAGAATTCTCAGTCAAGTGGCCAAGGGTTGAATCAAGCAATATCCAAAGGTTTTCTAGACTCCTACTCCATTCCTACCAAAAGTAGGGGAAAATAGAGGGACATGGATATTGTCTTCCAAAAATATTGAGGAGTTATACCACACGCACGCAACTATCCCATATTCATCTCCATTAATTCAAGTGACATTTGCTATGGTTTTTTCCATGGAATGGATGGTACAATGATCTTTAATGGAAAGTATTTTTCCTCATTATTGCTTACCACTTTGTTAATTATAAATTTTACTCTAACCTTAATTCACAATCCTAGATGAATATTACACTTCTTTATTATCATTTCTGTCTTCAATAATGTTGATGTGTCTATTTTATTGTCATTTGTGTCTAAAATAATGTTGTTGTATTTTAATGCCCAATAGAAATCGTTCTTAACTAAGCATCTTGAGGTGATAAGAGAAAATACATGTGATGGATAATAATGATAGAATTCCTAGTGACGAGAAATTCTTTTATTTTGTTTTAGAATTTGTAAACTTTGAATTAAGGTGAGAGCCTTTCTCAGGTTGTTCCACTGGGGATTTACCTTGTCGACCATTATCTTATCATGTTCATTCATAAAGTGTTTAAAATTGTGAAAATAAATCCAATACATTTTAGTAGGGTATTAGGGGTGTATAGGTATTGGGGACAATATAGAAAGGGGTATCTAAAAATAAGTTTTTTGGGGGAAATATATGTTTTGAAGGGGGTTCAACAAAAGAATTTTTGAAGGTATTTATCAATATCTAGTGAAATTAGGGGGATTCTTTAATATCCCATAAATGCATCATAGGTTCATTGATTGTCAACAATTCACTAATTTAAGACCACATAGGTTGTTCACATCTCTCTAATTCCCAAAATAGGTTTATTAAATGAAGACCCTATGTAAAAAACATAATTTTACAACTAAAAAGAATAATTGTATTATATTTCAATAGTATAAACTAGAATTTTGAAAATGTAAGAATGAATCCCTTATGACAAGATTTGTCTCATTTTCCCGCAACTTACCTACAATTGTAAACATTTCTAAGGAATTCTATTTCTTATAGTTATAAATTCTATCATTTGTTATATAGTCCTATCTTGAAATCTTAACTAAGTAGGAACTAACAAGCCAAATAACTCTTATAAACTTATTATATAAATAAAATGACTACTAAGTTAAATGATTAACTAAGTAGGAACTAACAAGCCAAATAACTGAAAGGAAGATAGAAAGGAGTGGCTCTGGAAAACCCTATCTCCTAGCTCAACGTGACTCACTGCATGACCAAACCAACTCACTCCGTAGCAAACCGCCTGTCAGGATCAGGCATCGACAGTATTCTGGTCTGATCCTTCAGGATGAACACAGAAGAGGTGGGGAAACCCCCCTTGTACAACAACATTACGACCAACGATCGATCGGGCACGAGAGCAAAATGGCCATCTTTCAAGCCGCCACCGCAGATGCGTGAACAGATCCTTGCCAGAGAACAAGGACTCACCAAGGAAATGGAGCTGGAAGGTAGCACGTCTCATCCAAAAGCACCTTATGGGTGGGATCTTAGAAAATGCATCCCACAAATGAAAAAAACCCCGCGATACCTAATAAGATCAACACGAGTGGGTGACCACACCCAGTTCATGCGAGAGCATGCCCTCATTAACAAATTCCTGGGACTATGGCCATCCGAACGAGACCTAAACATATGGACTAAGCATTGGTGGAACCCCAAAGGTGATTATGATTTTCAAATCAGGTCCAAAGGCTTCTTCACAATTATCCTGTACAACCCAGAAGACCGAGACCGAATCTTTGAGAATGGCCCATACTTCTACAACTCAGCAGGGTTATTCCTAAGATTCTGGATAAAACACTTCAGCCTAGACAAGGAGGACTTTACAATGGCACCAGTATGGATCTGCCTCTATTCCTTATCGTAGGAGTTCTGGCTAGAGGAGATTCTCATGGGAATAAGAAACACAGTGGGTCAATATTTCAAAGCTTCAGAAGCCACAAAGCAAAGGAAATATACTTCATATGCTCAAATATGTGTTTATATGAACATATTTAAGGCTCTACCAGGGGCGGTAACTTTGGAATATTAGGATGAAGACTGGCAACAAACACTGGACTACGAACATATCCCTTTCCGCTGCAGAAAATGTCATGAACATGGCCACCTGTTCAGAGACTGCCCTCTGAATAAGCAAGCCACCAAAGCCAGTGATACCACATAGAAATATGGCTTCACCACTGTCACGGCCATAAAGAAAAACCCTACCACGAAGTAGATCCCAGACCCCAAGCCCAAGATCTCGACCAAAAACTCATACGAGATACTGAACTAGCTACCGGAAGATGAAGAAATCCAAGATCCACACAAAGGGTCGCAAAAAAGCAAAGTATAGAACCAAGCCCCTTCCTCCTCTGGCACAAATCGGGAAACATACCCAGAAGAGAAAGGAGACGGAGACGGCGACATCTTAATGCAGGTGGACGATCGAGATCTAGCAGGCATTGACCTAGAAAAACTTGAGGAAGCCCTCAACCAAAACAATCTGCAAGGAAGTAGATCCCAGACCCCAAGCCCAAGATCTCGACCAAAAACTCATACGAGATACTGAACTAGCTACCGGAAGATGAAGAAATCTAAGATCCACACAAAGGGTCGCAAAAAAGCAAAGGATAGAACCAAGCCCCTTCCTCCTCTGGCACAAACCGGGAAACATACCCAGAAGAGAAAGGAGACGGAGACGACGATATCTTAATGCAGGTGGACGATCGAGATCTAGCAGGCATTGACCTAGAAAAACTTGAGGAAGCCCTCAACCAAAAGAATCTGCAAGGCCTCCCTGAAGAGAAACTCCGAAAGGTACACAAGGTTTTTCTCGACTCAACTACAGGATCCACGACATGCTTGGGCATAACAACAGATCCAGGCTCAGGCTCAAAAAAGATACCATGAGAGAACAAAAGGAGGGGATGCAAAATGGTGTATGAACTAATCAAGGAGGCGGGCAATCTTATGATCAACTCATGATAGATCCATAAGCTCTCGGAGGGATACCTCCACCCAGCACCACCCTCATTATGATGAATATCATCACCTGGAACATTAGAGGACTCAACGGAAGATCCAAACAAAGGATCCTCCGAGACTGCATAAAGACAGAAAACCCAGATATCCTAATGATACAAGAAACAAAATGTGCAAGGACAAAAGCTAAAATCATCTTCCAGTGCATCTGGAGGGGATGTGACTTTGTTAAAACAGACTCCTTAGGGGCCTCAGGGGGTCTAGATATATTGTGGAACCCGAACACCACTACTCTCAGCAGATCCTTCTCCACAATAGGCAGCATAATAGCCCACTTTGAGGTCAATGGTTCAAATCAAGAGGGGACCGTCACTGACATCTATGGACCCCAAAGTCAGTAGGAAAAAGACAAATTCATGGAGAGGCTAGTTCTTATCAAATCTTTGTTGACCACACCTAATTGGATTATTAGAGGCGACTTCAACATGATCCTGTCGCTGGAGGAAAAAACAGGCGGGAGAAAAAGGCTAGAACAAGAAAGTGGTAAGTTCAAAACCCTCATAGAACATCTAAAGTTAGTAGATATAGAAAAAAACAATGGTACTTTCACTTGGTCCAACTGCAGATCAGGAAACCAACATGTAGCCTGTCGTCTGGACCACTTCCTTGTAGCTGAGGAACTAATTGAAAAGGACCTTTGTATGGAAAGTCTCATTCTCCCCAAAGCTGGCTCGGACCACTGGCCAATAGCCTTCCACCTGGAAACAGAGGCAATACCTAAACATAAACCCTTTTGGTTTGAAAAATTTTGGCTCACACACCCAGACTTCCATCATCTTGCGAAAACATGGTGGGCTCAGGCGGAAATAGATCATGGTACAAGTATGTACAAATTCCAACAACGTCTCAAAAACTTCAACCAATCGCTAAAGCATTGGAATAACAATACCTTTGGAAACATATTCCAAAGCATGCAAGAAATAGAGAACAACTTAATGGAGATATAAAAAACTTTCATCTCAGGGAATCGAACTGCTGAACTAATGAAAGAGGAAGAGCAACTACAAGTGCAACTAGAAGAAAGGAAAAATCAAGAGGAAATCTTATGGAGACAAAAGTCCAGAGTACAATGGCTCAAAGAGGGGGAAAATAACACAAAATTCTTCTACAGGACCATGATACATCATCGACACATCAACAAAATCACTCATCTGGAGGATGGATAGGGCAACCCGATTAGAGAACATACCCAAATAGAGACAGAGCTCAATAGGTACCACCATGACCTCCTAACAGAAACCAAGGTAGACAGGGAAGCAACCATCAATCGAGTAACCAGTCACATACCCTCTTTGGTGACCCCAGAACAGAACGTAGCTTTAATGAAACATATCATGCAGGAGGAGGTGGACCAAGCAACAAAAGATATGCCCCCAGGGAAGGCCCCAGGCCCGGATGGATTTACCACTGACTTCTTCCATCACTGTTGGGACATAGCAAGGAAAGAGGTTTGGGAGGTAGTAGAGGAATCACGGACTTCATGCCAAGTCCTCCCAGCCCTCAATGCCACCTTTCTCACCCTAATTCCAAAAGAAGAATGGGTCACAAATCCCAAGTAGTTCAGGCCCATCGCTCTATGCAATGTAATCTACAAAATCATTACAAAGGTGGTTGCGAATCGCCTCAAGCCAATTCTGCCCTTCGTAATTTCCAAAGAATAGGCAGGATATGTATAGGGAAGAAAAATCATGGACAATGTTATTCTAGTTCATGAGGTCATCCATTCTCTCAGGTCGACAAAATATCCAGGTATGCTAATAAAACTTGATATTTCAAAAGCTTTCGATAGAGCCAGTTGGCAATACCTTCGGGCCAGTTTAAATTCTTTTGGTTTTGATCAACATAGGGTAAATTGGATCTTAAACCTCACCTCCTTGGACTTCTTTTCCATCCTCATCAATGGAATCCCCTCATGACCCTTCTCACCCTCTAGAGGCATCAGACAAAGGGATCCCTTATCACCCTTTTTGTTCATGCTCATGGCGGAAAGCTTGGAATGCTCCATTAAGACAACGGTCCAAGAAGGATCTCTAAAAGTCCTGCCTTTGCACAATATCCAATCAACACCCTCACACAGCCAATTTGTTGATGACACCCTACTCATGAACTCCCCAATGAAAAGAGAGGAAAATAAGCTCAACTCCATCCTTTCAGATTTCACAGAAGAGTCAGGCATGACGCTTAATCTAGACAAATCCAAACTCTTCTTCTTCAATACTTTGGTAGCAGTCCAACTTCATATCTCCAAACCCCTGGGAATACCCAAGAGCTCCCTTCCGTCCAACTACCTAGGCATTCCTCTAACAGGAGCAGCAACAAAATACATATCTTGGGACAACCTCCTCCTTTCCATCTCCAACAGGCTGAACAACTGGACCTTCTGAATGCTAAACATTGTGGCCAGATTGGTTTTGCTCAAATCGGTCCTTCAAACCCTTCCCACCTACCTTTTCACTGCTCTAGCCACCCCCAAGAAAATCATCAGAGCTATAAGGAATCTCCAGTGAAACTTCCTCTGGCAATGCCTTCAACCTAACAAGAAGTGGGTGCTAGTGGGATGGGATAAGATCTGCATGCCAAAAAGCATGGGAGGTCTGAGACTCCAAGATCCGGGAAAGCTCAATCAAGTAATGGGAGACAAAATGTGGTGGAGGTGGTTGAAAACACCAAATGCCTCATGGGCACAAATATGGAGGCAGAAATATGCTCCCTCCATACAGGCCAACCAACTCATCAGACACAATATCATAATACATGGATCTAACATTTGGAACACTGCATGGAAAAACAAAGACTTGATACAAGATCACGCCTTTTGAAAGGTGCGAAATGGAGAAAGTACTATGTTTTGGCAGGAATCGTGGTAGAAACTCAAACCTCTAAATGACCTGGAAGAGCTAACGCCCCTCAAACAAGCTCTAAACCAAGACACTCCCCAAAGAGTGCAGGATCTTTGGAAACCCGAGGAGCAAAGACTACAATGGCAGTACTGGAAGACCTCTAACCAGGAAGTAGGGGTCCCAGAGAACCTTGACATGCAAGCTTGGAAACACTATGCAAGTCACCGAAAAATCCCCCACAGAGAAGGCCTGGATATTCTTAGATGGGGGCACTCCACAACTGGTAACTTTTCAGTCAAAGAAGCCTAATACCTACAAGGAAATTGCCAAAACCAGGAAAAGGAAAACATATGGAACAAGGTTTGGAACTTGACACTCTGGCCCAAGGTGTCCACCTTCCTCTGCCTGATTCCACACAACAAAGTCCTAACCCGAGACAAACTTAGAGAAAGAGGCTTCATTGGGCCCTCAATATGCGTCTTATGCCAACAACAAGAGGAAACCAAAGAGCATCTTTCCAATAGATGTCACTACATCCAGTCGACCTTGGACCAAGGAGACCAAATGATGCGTCGATCCAACCAAAACAGAAGCAACATTAGTGGCATGATTGAAAACTGGGACTCGACCACTTTCAACAATCCTTTACTGAATTACATATGGCAACTCCTCCCCGGTTTTACTCTCTAGCAGATTTGGAAGGAACGAAACAAAAGAATCTTCCACTCCAAAGAATCCACACCAGATTTAACTTGGGCAAAAATCATCACACTTGTCAAGGAAACAGTTAGAAGAAAACACTGGAAATCAGAGTCCACCTAAACTGCAGCCCAGAAGAACAATGCATTCTCCAAAGCTAGCAGCCCAACTTTATCAAGAAATTGACGATCAAGACACCTAATCATCAAAACAAAAGCCCAACCATCTGGACCCCTCCTGTTGTAGAGTTCATAAAAAATAATTTCGATGGGGCTTCCAAAGGAAACCCGGGACCAACTGGCTACGGAGCAACACTCAGAAACTCCAAAGGAGAGATCCTCGTCCTGGTAGCGGGATATTTGGGGGAAACAACAAACAATGCAACAGAGTTAATGGGCCTTTTGCAAGGTCTCCAAGTAGCAATTACTCGACATAGCCACCAACGCATCGTGGAGGGGGACTCGCAAATTGTCATCCAACTAATCATCAAAATCCTCCACGGGGAAAATTCGCAAAAAATCCCACCCAGCTGGAGACTATCCAGGCTGCTAGAGGAATTTGAGGGCCTCCTAAGAGCCAACCTCAACATCATACCTTCTCATGTGAAAAGAGAGGCCAACAGGGTAGCGGATTGTCTCACAAATGAAGGATTAACAAAGGAGACTAAACATATTTACTCGGAAGCACACAACTCTGAAGATTTCGGCATCTCAGAGCGGTGTCAAGCTCTAGCTAACAAGGATCTCCAACCCCCAGATGGGGTGCCACATAGAGAGGGAAGGACACGCGGATTAGTGTCGGGTGGTGCCATAACTATTGGCCACCGACTCCCATCTCCTCGCCATAAATGAATGGGAGTGAACCTAGGTAGCGGACATCAACGATGAGGCCTCTCACTCGAGCGAGCAGGATAGGCGATCAGTGCATTAAGACCACAACCTTAATGGCCAAAGATATCACCTTCGTCCTTATCAATCGCCTTGGAGTATTTGTGATGCATTCGAAGTTTGCAGAGCCGAAGGCTGAACCTTCGCAGAGCAGGGATAGAGATTTACTTCTAAGCATGCCATGAGCAAGGGGGCGGCCTCGCAGAGGTGCGACATGGTACGCAGCTGATTCATGCCGGAATCAGCAGAAGAATTTTGAAAAAGCATTGGCTCTAGCTAGCAGGAGGAAAACTAGGAAGTCCAGGAGAATGAGAATGCCTCCCATGGCGTATGTCGAGGAGATTGCGTCAGATGAATCCATCCAGAGCTACACAAAGAATATTCTCTTCACGGTCCCAGACAATTGAAATCCCGGCACCTGTTTCGAGAAGGATGCAATAACCCCTGCTCCAGGAAGGGATGCTCCAGCTGAGGAATTAACAACTTGCTTTGTGGAGGAAGAAATCCAGAAAGGAATGGAAGGAAACAAAGAGGAATTCACGACAGGCGAACCTCCTGAGGTAGTCGCGCATCGAAATAGGCAGATAGAGAACCTGGGTGGCAATGTAAAAGAATGAAAGGATGAGGCCGACCAGTCACCACTCCTTCATCCGAAGCACCTCGACTTAATTTTTGACATCCGCAGCATGGTGGACTACCAGATATTCAGGGCCATTCGCATAAATCAACGCCTTGATATGATCTATGCTGCCTACTCTAGTGCATCCCCAAGACGCCAATGCCCCACTTGTGCATAGGTCTACGCAATTCCAGTCAAGCGAGGAAAGAATGGAGGCGAGGATAAGAACATCGGCTAAAAGGTTTTTTACATGCTCACAGTTAGAAACTCTTTTCTTTTGTTGCATATCAGTGATATAGCTCAGTTAGCTTGTAGTAATGCTACCGTTAGAGTAGTAAAGACAAGACTTGGTGTAAAGGTGGCCATGCATCCTGGTTTCCTTCAGGTAGGATGGCAGCTTGAAATTTTGTGTTTTGATAAGTGGCATGGGTCGACCAATTGTCTCGGTTTCCTCTACAGACGGGACAGCTGGCAGCTCAACCGAACTATGTAATTCTGCAACTTTAATATAAGAGGACCTACCTTTTTTACTATAAAAAAAAAAAAAAACAAGCCAAATAACTCTTATAAACTTATTTTATAAATAAAATGACTGCTAAGTTAATTGATTGTAGTACTTCATTACCATAGTATTGTCCCATACCAATCTTAGGTCTTCATGGCTTGATGCCTCGACGCATTAGGTAAGTAAAGATTTATTCCTCTTACTATACTTATTCCTGTCCGGTTTCTTGGGCGATTCTGTTTTTTGGAAATTATTTACGTCTGTACACAATTGGAAGTTCCTCGAATGGTGGAGCTTACGTCCTGAAAGCTAATGGTTGTTTGTAATAGAAGGTCACAGGCAGATGTTGAAATTTCATTGGGTGTGTGAATAATTGAGTCCCTTCATCTCGCATCAACTTTCTACATCGACTGAAAGCGATTAACAGTTAAGCCTACACCACTTCTTGCTGCATCGTCTTCTCAATGAAGCAGAAGGGCCGCCCAGTATGAATCAATAGAAACTGTCGCCGAAAACTCGTTGACGTTTTCGAGAGGAAAGCGGACCTGGAATTTTATGGATTTCTAGTTCGTTAAACCCACCTGTAGTTAGGACACAAACAATATGAAAGTTGATGGACCAATGTACAAATTACCGTGAAATGGATCTTTTGTACAACATTCAACACTGCTACAAAACTGTTGTATATTAGTTTTGTTATAAATTGATCGTAAGATTTTGTTTACTAGGTACATGCTTAGCAATATAGTTTAGCAAACTTCCCGGTGTATACAATTTATCATAGGTTATTATTTAATATTAAATTTAGTGGTAAAATTTTATGTTTAATTTAATGCCTTTATTGTTTTTAACTATATAACATTTAAATTATATTATTAAAATACATATTATAATTTTTAATATTCGAGACTTGCTTTATGTGAAGA
>JZKD02S0918889.1:712503-730182 GCA_000966675.3 Picea glauca | reverse complement strand
TCAAAACATTGGATGAGTGAGGACAATTTCTTTGCTTCTATTGAGTCTCGGTACAATGTATTTTCGTTCTTTCTCATCATGTTTATGAGGTTAAAAGAGCGCACCAAAAATAAATGAAGGAGGAATCATATATTGATTCAGCTCAAATGCTTGCCATAGTCCAATTTTCTAGACTTTCTTTGATTGTTGTATCACACCATTCCTTTCTTCTTGCTGAAATGTCCTTAACACTTTGCACGCATAACCAATGTTTAGGAAGTCATTCAAGAAACCCATGGAACTTTAGATGCAACAACACAAAGAGTTCTTAGTCGAGTGGCCAAGGGTTGAATCAAGCAATCTCCAAAGGGTTTCTAGAGTCCTCTTCCATACCTACCAAAAGCATGGGAAAGTAGAGGGACATCGATATTGTCTTCCAAAAATATTGAAGAGTTATACCACACACATGCAACCATCCCATCTTCATCTGCATGAATTCAAGTGACACTTTCCATGGTTTTTTCCATGGAATGGATGGTGAAAATATTTTTCCTCATTATTGCTTACCACTTTGTTAATTATATTTATTACTCTAACTTTAGTTGACAATCCTAGATGAATATTCCACTTCTTTATTATTATTTGTGTCTTTAAGAATGTTTTTGTGTTTATTTTATTCTCATTTGTGTTTAAAATAATGTTGTATTTTAGTGGCCGATAGAAATCGTCCTTTACAAGGCATTTTGAGGTGACAAGAGGGAATACATGTGATGGATAATAATGATAGAATTGCTATTGACGAGGATTTCTCTTATTTTAATTTGTTTTAGAATTTGCAAATTTAAGGTGAGAGTCTTTGTTGGATTGTTCTATGGGGGATTTACCTTGTTGACCATTATCTTATCATGTTCATTCATAAAGTGTTTAAAATTCTCAAAATAAATCCTATACATTTTAGTATGGTATTAGGAGTGTATAGGTATTGGGGACCATATAGAAAGGGGTATCTAGTAAAAATAAGTTTTTTTGGGGAAATATATGTTTTGAAGGGGGTTCAACAAAAGAATTTTTGAAGGTATTTATCAATATCTAAAGAAATTAGGGGGATTTTTTAATATCCCACGAATGCATCACAAGTTCATTGACTTTCAACGGTTCACTAAGTGCATCACAGGTTCATTGATTGTCAACTATTCACTAAGTTAAGATCCCATGGGTTGTTCACATCTCTCCTATGCCCAAAATAGGTTTACTAAGTGAAGACCCTATATAACAAACCTAATTTTACAAATAAAAAAAAATAATTGTATTATATTTCAATAATATAAATTAGAATTCTGAAAATGTAAAAATGAATCCCTTATGACAAGATATGTCTCATTTTCCCACAACTTACCTACAATTGTAAAATGAATCCCTTATGACAAGATATGTCTCATTTTCCCACAACTTACCTACAATTGTAAACATCTCTCGGGAATTCTATTTCTTATAGTTATAAATTCTATCATTTGTTATATAGTCCTATCTTGAAATTTTAACTAAATTGGAACTAAACTCTTGTAAATTTATTATATATAAATAAATGACTACTAAGTTAAATGATTGTAGTACTTCATTACCATAATATTGTCCCATATCAATCTTAGGTCTTCATAGCTTAATGCCTCGACACATTAGGTAACTAAAGGTTTATTCCTCTTACTATACTTATTGTTTTTATTGGAACCAAGCAACTCATTGGTTTACAATGGTTACTTACTTCATGATTTTTAACCAAAAAGTAGGTTTTGACTTTGATCCCAAAGGACGAGGCTCGAAAGGTTTGTTAAAAAAAACGTAGGTAGTTTCTTCCAGTTGGAAATTTTGAATTTATTCTTACTGCAGAGATGTAGACCTCCACTCTCCATTTAATTCTTGGTATGCATGGTGTACTATCATGTAGTTTGGACCAACCACATGGTTCAACCCTTACTCTATCACATGGCTTTGAAAACCTCCATTACATGCATACCCCACAGCACTCCTACAAATATATTAGTTGAAGCGCTCGAGGTTTCTTGAATTTTTGGACCAATGTATGTGATCAGTAAGTGATTTCCATGAAAACATTACTTCATTTCACTTGAGGATTTTGTTGAAGGGTTACTCATGCAAAATATGTTTTTCATTTTCTGGTAGCGTTTCTCAGTTGGGAGGATACCATGCCATGAATTTTGGACTCCTTTGAGCTCTCCTTATGTCACTATGACAAGAATGTTGAGTCGTTCGGTGATATCCCACTTTTATATCAATACGAATGTCTCAAAACGTATACAACATGTACGAGTAGGATTTAATCAAGATCATCCTTTTGATCCTTTTAAATTTCGGGATCCTTTAAGTTCTTTCCTATGAAGTTTTTATACTTGCTTGCTTCCACAGAACTCCATGATTTTTTTACGAAGGCCTACTATTAGTAATAAGGATTTTTCATAAGAAATTAGTAATGGATTCATATTTTTCCTTAGTTTAATCAAATTAAAGAACTCAATCTTGTTACTGGAATGAACGACCACGATAACTAACTTTAATCTCATCTATAAGTTCTATTACAGAATGTAAAGGAATCTAACTGTACAGTGTGAAAACTAAAGCCATACCCTAATATGATTAAGATTACGCCAAAACTTATCATGAGGATAAAAAGTAGGCCACGATTTTGTTGTTACGGACCTTCTTTGTTACCCTTCATTTCAAGTTATGTTTAAAGGATTTGTGCTTTGAAAGTGTTGGGCGATTTGTTTGTAGGAATTGTAACTTCGTTCTAACCCATCATTTTATCCTCTACCTATTCGAGGCAGTAACAAAACAATTTCTAATATCTAAGTTCATAATTCTTTGTTACGGAAACAGTAGACAAACTCTCTAACCGTAGTTTCAAGTTATTTGTTGTGCACACCTCGGTGTATTCTTCTTATAAATTATCAGTAAAGACTTGAGTCTTCATAATTCCTTCTAGTTGCGCCAGAGTTTTTTTAAAAGTTTTTTTATATCGCTAGAAATTCTCTGTTTGCAACTCTACTATAACAATAGGTATAAGTTCTGGGTTCTTGAATTAGTATAAAATAGAAAAGATATGCTAGGCGTATTTGTCTCGGTTACCCACAACAATCTAGATGATCTCTTCACTAAAGGTTAAAACATTTACTCTAGTAAATTTCATCTCTTTGTTTCTTATTTCTACCTCATGAAGTTGATTTAAATATTTGGGTATTCTTTTAATGATGGGTCCCTTTTTATTTTGCGAGGGAACCCATCACATCATAAGGAGGCATCAACCACTCTTGTGCCTCGCAGACTTCCACAAAGTTCCAGATCCAAGTCATGGAGTTGATATAGGTAATTACATTGATTTTAACTTGAAGCTGGATCGTTGTTTATCATATAATAGGTAAATTACATTTTATTGTTGATGAGTTATATGCTTTATTCTACAAGAATTTGATTTTTCATACTCCTAGTTTACATGCAAAACAACTCTTAGGAAGGGATGGTAATTGGCTATCACTTACTGGTGCCTTTCCTCCTCAAGATAAACCTTACAATATATTAAACATTTTTTATTTCTTTATAAAGGTTGCAAAATTTATTGATATTAAATCATGGATCTTTCGAGCTAAAGGTATTCGAGTTCCATCCTTGGAGTTTAATCTAGTGTCCTTTTACAGTGTAAAATTATAACTTATCTAAGAGGATTTTTGTAATATGTAAATAACTCTAAGGTACAAACTCTCTATTGTAATGATCCAAGTTTATTATCTTCTTTATATAATTTAAAAGAGAATATATATATGTGTTGTGTATCCCCTCACTATCTAAAATTCAAGTATTCTTGTTCATAGATTTACAGATACTTATAAGTTAGTTATATCTACTTTTACTTGACTCTACTATAAACGTATAATAAGTAAGGGACCATGTTGACATATCCTCCACGATGCTATACAATTATATTTCATTGTATTTTATGCTATCAACATGCATATTTTGTTTTCTCAAAATTCTTTTATTGTAATGCAGAGTTTCACAACTATGCTATTTGTACAAAATGTATAAATCCCCCTTTAAACCTATGATAAACAAATTTTCAATTTCTATAATCTTTGTTTCCTAACATTTGTTTTGTAATATGGAAATTTATCAATTATAATAGAATTTGTATACAAAATGCATAAACCTATTTGATCGATATCAACAATTTCTCTAAATTTCAACAATCTTTGCAATTAATTAGAAAATTAATATGCAAGGTATCTTCACTATTGATTAGAATATACATATATGTACCAAACAAGTTGGAAACAAATGGAATAGTGATGTTCCACCCAATGGTAGATTTAGAATATCCAAGTTACTTTCTTTGATGACCCCCAAGCCTAACTATGACTCCCTAATGCGAACTAAGCTCCACTCCTTTGCCAATGTATCTCTATATAGCTCAATTTTTTTTTTCCTAACACACATGTTCTCACACAACAAATATTTATTTCACTTCAAACATACTAAGAAGTATCTTGTCTTCCACATATGTTGTATTTATATGCTTTCTTTGCCTAGGTATTTTTATTGATTCATTTCCCTCCTTCGAAATTCACAACTTTGTATATCCCTTATTTTTAGGGGTTACTACTCAAGAGAATCACTTTTGACACTTTTCAAATCATGCTATGAGTTAGCTCCATCATGTTCCCCACTCATCGAGACATATTAACCTCTTTTTAACCTAGGTGTTCCACTTGTTTCCTTCATTTATTATCAAAAATATATTGTATCTTACATCTGTCAATCCAAAAAGGACCATTGACAAGTTAAAATATTGCAAAATAATTCAAATAATAACAGTAAAATTTCTAAATAAAGTGAGATACAAATTTCCATAATTGGAAATCATTCAATAAAATTATTAATTACTTGAGGATATTAGATCCTCTCTCCCATACAAATAACATCATCCTCAGTGTGTTAGTACTTGTTTCATGTCATCCCTTGAAACATGGTTGGATATGTTTTCATCATTTCATCTTCCATCTCCCAAGTAGCTTCCTCAAGGATAAAGTGCCTCCATGTCACTTTTACTTGGGCAGTGGCTTTATTTTGAACTATTTTTTCTTTCCTGTCTAGAATGTGTAGAGGTTATGCCTGGAACTCCCCTTCTAGTTCCACATGCACCATGTTCCAATCAATGATGTGAGTGGGATCATGAATATATAATTTTAATAAAGAAACATGAAAAACATTATGAATTTCCAAACTAATAGGGAGCACTACTTTGTATGTCCCTAGTCCAATTTGAGCTAAAACTTCGAATGGACCGCAAAAACTTGGTTCCAACTTCGAACCACTTCCTAACTTTAACAAGCTCATGTTTGCTTCAACTTTGAGGTATACATGTTCCCAAACATAAAGTTATGTATTCCGTCTTTTCTTATCTGCATAGATTTTTTGTCGATCTTGCACAACCTTTAAATTTGCTTTCACCTTCTTCATGATCTGTTCCATTTCTTGGGCCATTTATGGTCCAATCATTATTCATTCAACCAAATTATCCCAATTGATCAGAGTTGTACATTTCATGCCACATAAAACTTCAAAAGGGATCATATTTGTCGATGCTTGATAATCGTTATTGTATGCGAATTTGACAAAGTGTAGGTACTCTTCCCACTTACTTGATTTCGTTCTTACGTACATTCATAACATATATTCAATAATTTGGTTTGTACATTTTGTTTGTCCATTCGTTTGTGGATGATAACTCGTACTAAAATTCAAATTAGTTATGAACCCTACAAACAATTCTTTCTAGAAATTTGAGGTAAATTTGACATCTCTATTTGAAATCACCATTTCAAGAATTCCATGCAATCTAAACATCTCTTTCATAAAACTTTCAACGATCTTAATAGATTTATAATTAGATTTCACAGGTATGAAGTGAGCAAACTTACTCAATGTGTCCACTACAACCATAATAGAATCATGTTGTCTCTGAGTTTTAGGAAAACGTGTAATAAAATCGATAAAAATAATTTCCCATTTCCATTATGGAATAGATAAAGGTTGTAATAATATCGCTAGATGTTGATGATCAACTTTCACCTATTGAGAATCTAATCATTTATATAAGTAATCAATTATTTCATATTGCATATTAGGCCAATAAAATTGTTTCCTCAAGGATGTTATCATTTTCTGATATCTTTGACGACCAGAATAGGGATTTTTATGCAACTGATTTAAAATTATTGATTTTAAATAAGGATAACTAGGTACATATATTATGTCTTTGAACCTTAATATCCCATTTTTGTTGATGCTATAACTTTTGCCATCCAAGTTTCCTTCATGTTTTAGCAACTGTTTTATTGTTTTGATGTACTCTGCATCATTTATGTTGGCAGATTTAATTTTCTCCTCAAGATTACTTTATGTTTTGTTGATAATAATTTCATATATCTTGTTAGTTCTTCTACTTAGTGCATCTTCAACTTTATTCTCATTTTCTTTGTTGTGTGGAACTTAAAAATCAAACTCACTTAAAATGGTTAACCACCTTTCTTATCATGCATTGAGATCTTGTTAGCTAAATGAATGTTTCACACTGCTCTTATCTGTTAATAATAAAAAGAATATTTTCATTAAATAATGTCCCCACAATTTTAGTGCATGAATTGTAACCGCTAATTCAAGGTCACGAGTTACATAATTTCTTACATGTTCCTTCAATTTTCGAGATTCATGACAAATTATTTGTTTGTATTGCAACAATACTCCTCCTAATCTGTATTTACTTGCATCTACAAAAACTATAAAAACATTGTAAATATATACCACTTTAAGGATCAATGCTTTAGTTTGCAATCCTTTAATTTATCAAAACTTTCTTGACATTTTTGAGACCAATAAATTTCGCTCCCTTTTTCTGCAATGATGTCATGGGATAGAAAATATTGGAAAATATTTCAATAAACCATTAGTAATAACCTGTAATTTCAATGAATGATCGTATATATGCTACATTATTAGTTACAATCCATTCCATAATAGCTTGATTGTTTTTCGCGATCCACTACAATTCCATCTTTTTATATTACATGTCCTAGATACTATATTTTTCTTTGATAAAAATCACATTTTTCGAACTTAACATATAACATATGATCACATATAGTCTATAGTACTATTTTCAAGTGTTGTTCACTCTCTTCTTCAGTTTGCCAATAGATTAGTATATCATCAATAAAGATCAACACAAATGTATCCAAGTATTGACTAAATATACTATTCATTAGGAAAATAAAAGTTTCCGGTGCATTAGTAAGTCAAAATGGAATTACTACAAACTCATAATGTCCATATCGTGTCCTAATTTTTTTTTTTATTAATATCTTTGTCCTTTATTCTTATTTAGTGATAACCGGATCTTAAATTTAATTTCGAAAATATTCTGGCTCCTCTAACGTAGTCAAATAGATCATTAATTTTGGGTAGAGGGTACTTATTTTTAATCGAAATTTTATTCACATGACGATAGTCAATGCATAACTAGAGAGTTTCATCTTTCTTTTTGAAAAACAACAATTGTGCTCGCGATGGAGAAAACTTGGTCTGATGTATTCTTTATATAATAATTCTTGTAGTTGAATTTTTTATTATGTGAACTCAAGGATACTCATTCTGTAGGGTTCCTTGGATACCATTGTTGATCGAGGTAGTAGATCAATAGAGAAGTCTCTTTCTATTCTTGGAGGTAATTCAAGTATTTCTTCTACGAATACATCCTCAAATCCTCGAAGGACAACAAATTCTTCTAACCTTGGTTTGATTTCTTTATCTAGAAGATTTGTTACTTGAATAGCATATTTCTTACATTCTAAACTAATGCACTTATTTAACTGAATTGCTGTTTTTTTTCTGACAGAAAGAGGTTTACTAATTCCTTGCATTATTCTTGATAAACCACTTTAATCTTCGTAAATAAATGATTTTTCATAACATTTTAATACAAATTTATGATCCTCGTTCATACCTATAAGTATGTCATATGAGCCTAAAGGTAATATATTTAAATTTACCTTTGTATCCTCACCATTTATATCCAACTTAGAATAAAAAATGAATTTGTTTACTTTTCATCTTGTTCCTATTGCTAGATGTACTAACAAATATTTTATATGTTTTACCCCTTTTAGCTTACTTGAATCTATGAAATATGTGGTAACATAACTTAAACTAGATCCTGGGTCAATTAAAATACATACTTTTCTATCATGATTTTTACCTTCAATTTCCACAATGGCTGATTGTTGATTTGCGTTTCTGCCATCTAAAACTGTGTTGATCCTATGGATACTTTTTCCATCATCTCCACTTGTTGAAAAATCTTGTATGTTCTAAATATTTTTCTTTTCATCACTTATATATGGACAATTTCTCAACAAATGTGGTGTGCCACATCCCCAACACTTCAATGGTTCGCTAAGAATATTATTTGTTTTCTTGAATCCCAAATTAATTGTCTTGTTTCCCTGTACCTGTGATGAGTTCTTAGAGTAATTATTTTCTTGATGTTCCTTGGACATATTACAAAATGGTGATGGATTCAAACCCTTTTTTCTTTGATTGAATTTCTCGTGTTTTTTTTCTCTCCATGATTTTGGATTTTCAAATCTTTGCTTGTACTGGTCATAGCATTTTCTTTCCCTTCGCAACACTTCGTTCAATGTTTTTGGATTATCAAACTCTATGGTTTTATTATATGACTAAGGTAAGAAACTTAAAAACCATTGAAATTTTACTCTCTAATATTTTATTTAAGTCACAATGTAATGAACCTCAAAATTTACATAAAAAAATAAATTTAAATGGGGACATTGAGTTGGTTTTGTGTCCTTGAGGCCTTTCAGACACTTGTCAAGCTTAAGGTACATTAGTCGTATTTCCTTTCACTCCTCTATCTTATTTAACATAAATTCGTCGCTTCCTATTTCGGTATTGTGTTGTATACAAACATAGGTCCATAACTAGGGACATCTCATTTCATGGCAACTTATTATTATCTGTTGTTTCATTTCCAAAGCCACTTTATGATATGGAGAAGTAGCTACTTAGAGTCGCTATCATACATTGCATGGTTAGAGATGTAAGGCCTTATGATAATCAATCCGATATATGTATATATTGTTATAAGATCAACATGGAGTATTTAACACTATTTGGAAACAAAGGTTATAATGGGTATAACCTTGGACATTAAACTTGCACCTGGAAAATAAAGTGCACAAAGGATTAACTTGTGAAGGTTATGGTTATGGTCATACTAACAAAATACTCGTTAGGTAACGACAAGGGTTATCTGCCTCGGGTGTTTAATGCAAGGTAGTTGGGTTCAACATATAATGGTGCAGTAAGTAAGCCAACTAGTTACCTTGCCATTAATACTCTTAGCAACTGATACAGGTGGAAACCCTTGTGCCTTAAAGGCCTGTTTTCACATTTAAAGCACCTGGGATATGTCTATTCGATTCAGAGTTTGACTAGCGTGCCCTAAGGAGATATCAACACTTGCCCTATGATCACATGGTCCAAGTACGAAACCTCCTTCCCTTTACTCCATTCGGAGGTTACTCCCATACCTTCACTCTCATTCTGGTTTTGGTTTGGTAAATGAGGAAGCATCGTCTCAATCCATTTTCATTTGCACTCTATTTATGGTTTTTGTGAAGGAGGGGGAGATGATACAGACCATTCCTTTGTTTAGCTTTAGCATCGTGGCTAAGAGTTCACAGTCCTAGCTCCTGTGCTAGATGGGTGGAGATTTTGGGTGGCACTTCTCGATAGCATCTCTGTGCGGTAAGTTTACCTTTGGATATTCTTTTATTTACATGTTCGAATCATTTTGCCTCATATGTAGGTCTCTGCATACCTTTGTTCTTGATTAGTCCTCGATAGTATCCTCGTCTTACTTCCAGGGTACTGTGGTAAAAAGGATTCGGGTTCTCTTGGCAAGGTTTTGGGTCGTATCATAGTTTTCCCCTATCATTGCACCATTCATCTTGTTGAGACCGAGCCATTCCTCATATCACGATGTCTGTTATAAAAGTGCACTCGAAATATTCATTTTGGTTTAACCCTTGTTATCGGACCTGGTTTCCTCCGTTGGTTAGTCCTTTGGCATGTCAATGATCTTCTATATTTCAATATAGTGTTCGCTAGTATCATTGATTAGAAGCGAAGTTTCCAAAGGCTGAAAGTGTTTAATCCTTTCTGTTTGTGTTTGAATGTTACAAGGGTTTTATATTTACCATGTTCATTATACGCATTTCATTTTTTTATTCCTACAATAATTCTTTGGATTAGGCACTGGTATCTATTACTAATGATGGGCCCTTGATGTGCGAGGGTACCCATCAGGGAGGCACAAAATCCTCTCCCCCTTTCGGTCTGGGAGGTGTAGCGCGATGGCAAAAGGCACAAATCCTCTGCTTCAGATAAGTATTCAATGGCCCCCTTTCTAGTTACTTTCCGTTCTATAACTTAAACATATAATCCTGTTGGTTATGTTAGAATGCTTCTCATTAATTTGTTCAGGTGCAGACATGCCAAAGCATGGGGACGCCCTCTTCACTCCTTCAAAAGGTATTCGGGTTCCAACACAGTATCTAAGTTATTTCGAGATTACATACACCGTTGGTCCAGTCTCTGTTTCGTTCCTAATGTCTGAGGATTTTTAATTCCAAGTTCTATGATAGTTGATACGAGGTACGCCCTGATTTGTATAAATGATTTTTGTATATAGAACCACCTGCACAGCTTGCGCCTGGTTGGACTTTGATAACTAGACAGTCATTCTATTAAGTAATGTGCTCATTATATATAGTGTGTTAATTTGTTGTCGGTTCGATATTTCTAAAGTACTCTCCTCTATATATTTCGAGGATGGTTTTGGTACTACAGATTCGAATTCTTTCCTGAGCTATTCTAGCTATTTTGTTTCCAAAATTGAATCTTATTATTGATTGTACAATCCCTTTCCTGAAATGATTCGACCGTGCATAGCGATATGCTTAAGGGTTTTGTTCTTTCCTAGAAATATGTGCGATGATTCCCAGATTTCGTTTATACTTAATTTTGATGTAAATAAATAGTTTTCGGGCTTACGCATCACAAGCTATTTACCTTCTATTTTAGTTATCATTGTTGAATAAGCCTTTAACGGTCTGCTTACTAGAGAATAGATAGCTTCATTATTAGTTTTGGATTTATGCATCGTGTACTATTTACCTTCTGTTTTCTATTATCATTATTTAATAAGCCCTTATAGGTCTATTCACCAGAAAGTTAGATGGCATCATTATTCATTTTGGATTTACGCAGTGTGCACTATTTACCTTCTGTTTCTATTACCATTATTAAATAAGCCTATATAGGTCTCCTCACCATAAAATAGGTAGCATGGTTATTACGACAAAAAATTGTGGTCTATGCTATAGGTAAGTTTTTGATTAACAGAGTCATTCCTAACTTACTGTCATATCTATCTTGAATTATATATATGTATATAGCCTTCCTGTAATGGGGTCCGTGGAGTTTTTCCCTTTTCATTGGAATAAAATTTTCCTACTTATAATATTATTTATCCACTTAGTAGTTTAGGATTCTGATGTAGACAGTTTACTCTAGCATCATTACTCCACTGTCGCAGAATGCCGATTACAATTTATATCTATATATATCGGTTCATAAAAATAACTATATAGGTTTACATGTATATCGACTAGTACTTCAATGTTGTAGGGTATATTTGTTTGATTATGGATGGTACACTCATTCGAGGAGGCTCACTATATAATATAAGCATCCATAGGGAAATAAATCTGCCACAACTATTAGTGCGCGTGGCTTCTAGTATTTATGCAACAATATTATTTCATTTTACTTGACAGAATTAACTAAGAATGATAACGGAAAACTGAAATCCAGTCTTTTAAGGGGTTTGTAACTACTACAAAATTCGTTTCGTTGTTTGGTACATTCCAAGATCTTAGTAATTACTCAGCATCACATCTAAATAAAAGGGTCCATTTCTAGCCAATAACTATGAAGTAAAATGCTAGATCTTTCCACACAACATTCAACCAGAAAATTCATACATAGAAGTAAACATATTACAACACATAACATTTGACTAGGATAAGGTCGAGTTACATATCTGAACCAAATTTACAGGAAGACAAAGGGAACAACCACGTTCCTCCCAACTGTAGAACAGGGCAGCTAATCTACTTACCCGATTCACCCCCTAGCCTGACCATGAGTCCATGAGGGCGGATTGAAATCTCCTCTCCAGCAATGTCCTTCGAATTCCCGCAATATCCTTCTTGCCTCACACTCACACAGTAGTGATCATAACAGTAAGAACAAAATTTCATAGTCTTCTTTCCCCAACATACTTGGCAGCGTCCTGCCTCCTCACATATGCTCTTTATTAGTTTGCCTAGAACTTTTTCCCTCCCTTGGGGAATTTTCGCAGCTTTTTTAAATCCCTGATTTTCAGGGGCTGCAATTGGCCAAATCACTGATTTGCCACTTGTAACAATCAGCCCAGAGTTAATTCCAATGTGTTCCCCACTCATGGAGTCATGGTCAGCTAAATTTAACATGGTTGTTCCATTTGTCCTCTTGCAATCAATATAAAATAATCTATTTTTTTCTTTTTCATACAAGTGTCATAGTCAAGTATCTAGTTGGGACAAATCAGATCTCTGCCAAACAGTCAAAATCATTTATTACAATTATAAAATTCGAAATTCAGAATTGCCATAAATGGAAAAAATTTTCCAATTTCGAATTTACTAAAAACAGAAATAAATTTCCAGCAATTTTAGATTTTAAAATATTTTTTTAATTTCTTTATTTTTGGGGATGTCACATCCTTTCCCCCTTAAATAAAACATTGTCCTCAGTGTTCATTCCTTTCCTAGAATAGGATTGGATGAGATTTCCGCAAATCTCCTTCCAACTCCCAAGTGGCCTCCTCGGGACTAAAGTTCTTCCATTGTACCTTTACCTGAGAGACGGCTCTGTTCCGAAGTGTTATTTCTATCTGGTCCAGAATGCGTAGGGGTTCCACCTAGAACTCGCCTTTGGGTTCCACCTGCACAAAGTTCCAATCATTCATATGAGTAGGGTCATGAATATACTTTTTCAGCAATGAAACATGAAATACATTATGAATTCTTAGATTAGCTGGAAGTTCAAGTTGGTATGCTACGGGTCCAATTCGAGCTAGTATCTCAAAGGGCCCACAAAACCTGGGTGCCAACTTGGCACAGTTCCCTAACTTCAATGATATTTTTCGGGCTTTGACTTTTAAATAAACATGGTTTTCTGTTTGAAATTCGAGGTGCCTTCTTTTTTGATCTGCATAACTCTTCTATCTGTCATGTGCTTCTTTCAAGTTCTGTTGTACCTTTCTAACCATGTTCTCCATTTCTTGGAGAATTTTTGGTCCGACCATGAGTCTGTCAACCGGGTTATCCCAGCTAATTGGAGTCATACATTTTCTGTCATACAGTATTTCGAAAGGGCTTAACTTAGCCGAAGTTTGATACCCATTGTTATATGCAAATTCTACAATGTGCATATAGTCTTCCCAGTTGTTCGGTTTTGTTCTTACATACATGCAGAGCATATCTTCTATGATCTGGTTTGTCCTTTCGGTCTATCCATCCATTTGTGGATGATAACTTGTACTGAAATTCAAGTTGGTGTTGAGACCTGCAAACAATTCCTTTCAAAAGGCGGATGTGAATTTTACATCTCTATCTGAAATCACCATTTTAGGAATACCATGCAGTCTAAAGATTTCTTTCATGAATATTTCAGCAATGTTTATAGCTTTAAAAGTAGACTTTACAGGAATAAAGTGTGTAGACTTACTGAGTTTATCGATTACAACCATGATAGAGTCATTCTGTTTCTGAGTTTTAGGCAAACCTATTATAAAGTCTAGTTATATAGTCTCCCATTTCCATTCTGGTACTGGCAATGGTTGTAATAGGCCGGCTGGATGTTCATGATCGACCTTAACCTACTGACAATCTTGGCACCTAGCCAACCATTCTGTTGTTTCGCCCTTCATGTTAGGCCAATAAAATAGTCTCCTCAGTGTTGTTATCATTTTCTGGTAACCTGTGTGGCCAGAATATGGCTTTTTATGTACTTTGTCCAAGATTGTTAATTTTAACCGTGCTGAATCTGGTATGTAAAGTCTGTTTATAAATCGTAACAGTCCCTTCTCGTCGATACTTATATCTGGTTTCTCTGAGTTCGAAGTATTGTTCGGTATTTCTATCATCATTTTAGCATAGTTTTCATCATCAACACCTGCCATCCTTATTCTTCCTTCCAGATCACTTTTTTTCCTGCTAACATTCATCTCAAATAACCCATGGATTCTTCTACTTAAAGCATCTGTTACCTTATTTTCCTTTCCCTTGATATGTTTGACCTCGAATTCGAATTCACTCAAGAAGGCTAAGCACCTTCCTTGCCTTGCGTTAAGATCTAGTTGGTTGAACAAATATTTTACCCCTCTATTGTCCATTAATAATAAGAATCTTCTACCCATTATGTAGTGTCGCCACATCTTTAAGGCATGTATTACTGCTGTTATTTCTAATTCATGGGTGACATAATTTCTCTCGTGTTCCTTCAATTTCCAGGACTCATAGCAAATAACGTGTCCTTCCTGGGTTAAAACACCACCTAGTCCTTCCTTAGTTGCATCAACACATACGATGAAGTCTTTATCTGGGTCTGCTACCTTCAATATGGGTGCCATTATCAATAACTCCTTTAGTTTATTGAAGCTGTCTTGACATTTCTCTGACCAGTTAAACCTGGTTCCTTTCTTTTATAATGATGTGATAGGGTAGGCTATCTTGGAAAACCCTTCTATAAACAGGCAGTAATATCTGGTGATTCCCATGAACGACCATATATCCTCTACATCTTTAGGAACCAACCATTCCCTAATGGCTTTTGTCTTTTCCGGGTCTAAGACAATGCCCTTTGCTGAAATTACATGGCCAAGATATTGTATTTATTTCTGATAGAAGTCACACTTGTTGAAAATGGGATACTGTTTGTGCTTCCTTAACGTTTGTAGCATTATCCTTAAGTGTTCCTCATGTTCCTCCTCCATCTTTGAATAGACTAGGATATCGTCAATGAATACTACCACAAACTTGTCCAAGTACTCACTGAAAATACTGTTCATTAGGCACATAAACGTGGTTGGGGCGTTAGTGAGTCCAAAATGTATGACTACAAACTCCTAATGTCTGTATCTTGTCCGAAATGTTGTTTTGTTTATGTCCTCGCTTTTTATCCAAACTCGAGGATAACCGTATCGTAAATCAAGTTTTGAAAAGATCTTTCCCCCCCCCCACTTGATCGAACAAATCATTTATCCTTGGTAAGGGGTATTCATTCTTAATAGTCATTTTTTTCAGTTGTCTATAATCGATACATAATATTAGAGTACCGTCCTTCTTTTTCATAAAGAGGACTGCTGCTCCCCAAGGTGAGACACTTAGTCTGATGTACTCTTTGTCCAACAATTCCTATAATTTTATTTTTAATTCTGTCAGTTCTGGTAGACTCATCTGGTAAGGTGCCTTTGAGATAGGGGCAGAACCAGGTAACAGGTCTATGGAGAAGTCTATTTCCCTTCTAGGGGGTAATTCTGGTATCTCATCAACAAACATGTCTCTGAAATCACGTAGGATAGCAAAGTCTTCCAACTTTGGCTTATCCTCCTTTTCTGCTAGATTCGTCACTTGGATGGCATAAACTTGACATCCCTTTCTCATACATTTCTTTAGTTGCATCGCTGAAATTTGTTTGACTGATACCGGTTTTGGTATACCTTAGGTTGTCTTGGTAGTATCAGAATCATCCTTATAGCTAAGCATCTTTTTATAGCAATTTAATATTGCTTTGTGTCGTTCCAACCAGTCCATCCCAATAATCATATCGTAAGATCCTAGTGGTAGGATGTTCAGATCGGTCTTTATACTTTGACCGTCTAAGTTGAACTCAAAATCCGGAACAAACTCAACTACCTTTCTTTTAGTACCAGTTGCTAATTGTACAAGCCATGATTTCACATGCTTCAGTTTCTTAAGTTTGTTTGACTCTGCCACATTAGGTGTAATATAACTTAACGTAGCTCGAGGGTCAATTAAAACAAAAATTCGAGTGTCATCGATTTTACAATCAATTTATACCACCAAGGACTGGTGGTCATCTTTTTGACCATCTATGGTTGCATTTATCCGATGTAGGCTTCTGCCCACATCTCCCACTGTCAAGGCTTCCTGCAGATTATGAACAACAGTTCTATTTGTTGAACTCAAACACAGACAGTTCCTCCTTAGATGAGGCTCTCCACATTCCTAACACTTTAATGGCTCGTGGAGATTGTCTCCAAACTTCTTCATCCCCAGCTTTACTGGTTTACCACTTCCTTGCGTATTCAGATGGTTGGAGTGAAAGTCCTTTCACGGAAAGCTTTTTGTTGTATTCCAATAAGGAGTTGGCTAGTACCCCTTCTTTCGTTGGTTCATTCGCTCTTGTTGCTTATCTTTCCATGCTTTGGGAAACTCTACCCACTGTTTATACTGATCGTAGCACATTCGTTCCTTCCTGAATACTTTGCTCAAGGATTTGGGGTTGTCAAATTCAATTCTATCCTTGTAGGATTGTGGTAGGCAGCTTAGAAAACGCTGAATTTTTACTTTATCCTCTCGGATATACAGTACGAACTTTAACAGCTCTAAAAATTTATTTATAAGGTCCTCCATTGCCATCTGTCCAAGTCGTAACTTGTAGAACTCTTTTGTCTTTCTTTCATAGTAACTTTCTGAAAGGTATTGTTTCTTTAAATACTTCTTAAAGTCAGACCATTCCAACTATTTTTCCTTTAGGCCCTTGGCCAATTTCAGATCCTGCCACCAAATGCTGGCCTTCCCTTTCAGATTGTAGATGGCCATTTTGACCTTCATGTTGTTGGAATAGTTGTAGATATGGAAGTATTTTTTGATGTCCAACAACCATGCTTCAACTTCCTCTCCCGTCTTGGATTCTCCATCAAAGGTAGTTGGTTTAATCTTTTTAAATTCTCCTTCGCGGTGGTCTACTTGTTTCCTTTTTCTGTCAGATTTAGTTTTTCTTCAGCTGAAGGTGTTCCTTTCTATGAACTATATCCTTTTTCTATTTCCGGCCCTAAGTTCTTGGAAGCCCTTTTGTTGACTTCTTCCTTGTGGTTATCGTCTTTTGGGATTTTCTTGGTCACTATACTACGTAGTAGGACTTCATTTATCTCTTGTTGTTCCTGTTGTGTTTTTTTCAATTTTTCATTGTCCGCTTTGAAAATCTGTAATTCAACAAAAAGGTTCCTCATTGTTTCTAAAACTTCCATGGGTGAACCTCCATCACTGTTCTGTCTTGGATCTCCAGGGGGTCCCTGCTACGACTTTTCTCCCATCCTGATTTCTACATCATCCTGAGCTGCCATAATTAACACAAAACAAAAATAGCTTTCTGTTTGTAACCATAAGATTTTTTTTAGTTTTACATAAATCGAAATAT
>JZKD02S0918889.1:701089-712399 GCA_000966675.3 Picea glauca | reverse complement strand
AACCTCAAAATTTACATAATTTTTTTTTTTTTAAATGGGTACGTTGAGTTGGTTTTGTGTCCTTGAGGCCTTTCAGTCACTTGTCAACCCTAAGGTACATTAGTCTTATTGCCTTTCACTCCTCTATCCTATTTAACATAAACTCATTGCTTCCTATTTCGGTATTGTGTTTTATACGAACATAGGTCCATAACTAGGGACATCTCATTTCATGGCAACTTATTATTATCTGTTGTTTCATTTCCAAAGCCACTTTATGATATGGAGAAGTAGATACTTAGAGTCGCTATCATACATTGCGTGGTTAGAGATGTAAGGCCTTATGATGTTCAATCCAATATATGTGTATATTGTTATTAGATCAACATGGAGAAGTTAACACTATTCGGAAACAAAGGTTATGATGAGTATAACCTTGGACATTAAACTTGCACCTGGAAAATAAAGTGTGCAAAGGATTAACTTGTGAAGGTTATGGTTATGGTCATACTAACAAACTACTTGTTAGGTAACGACAAGGGCTATCTGCCTCAGCTGTTTAATGCAAGGTAGTTGGGTTCAACATATAACGATGCAGTAAGAAATCCATCCAGTTACCTCGCCATTAATACTCCTAGCAACCGATACAGGTGGAAACCCTTGTGCCTTAAAGGCATGTTTGCACATTTAAAGTGCCTGGGATATGTTTATTCGATTCAGAGTTCGACTGGTGTGCCCTAAGGAGATATCGACACTTTCCCTATGATCACATGGTCCAACTACGGAACCTCCTCCCCTTTACTCCATTCGGAGGTTCCTCTCATACTATCACTCTCATTCTGGTTTTGGTTTGGTGAATGAGGAAGCACCGTCTCAATCCATTTTCATTTGCACTCTGGTTATGGTTTTTGTGAATGAGGGGGAAACATTATAGACCATTCCTTTGTTTGGATTTAGCATCGTGGCCAAGAGTTCACGGTCCTAGCTCCTGTGCTAGATGGGTGGAGATTCTGGGTGGCACTTCTCGACAACAGCTCTGTGCGGTAATTTTACCTTTGGCTATTATTTTATTTATGCGTTTGAATCATTCTACCTCATATGTAGGTCTCTGCATACCTATGTTCTTGATTAGTCCTCGATAGTATCCTCGTCTTACTTCCAGGGTATTGTGGTAAAAAGGAGTCAGGTTCTCTTAGTAAGGTTTTGGGTCCTAACATAGTTTTCCCCTGTCACTGCACCATTCATCCTATCGAGACTGAGCCATTCCTCATATCATGACATCTGTTATAAATGTGCACTCGAAATATTCATTTTGGTTTAACCCTTGTTATCGGACCTGGATTCCTCCGTTGGTTACTCCTTTGGCGCACAATGATCTTCTGTGTTTGACTATAGTGTTCGCTAGTAGCATTGATTAGAAGTGAAGTTTCCAAAGGCCGAAAGCATTTAATCCTTTCTGTTTGTGTTTGAATGTTACAAGGGTTTTATATTTACCATGTTCGTTATACGCCTTTCATTTTTTTTATTCCTGCAATAATTCTTTGGATTAGGCACTGGTATCTATTACTAATGATGGGCCCTTGATGTGCGAGGGTACCCATCAAGTAGGCATGAACTCCTCTCCCCCTTTCGGTCTGGGTGGTGTAGCACGATGGCAAAAGGCACAAATCCTCTACTTCAGTTAAGTATACAATGGCCCCCTTTCTAGTTACTTTCTGTTCTGTAACTTAAACATATAATCCTGTTGGTTATGTTATAATGTGTCTTATTAATTTGTGTAGGTGCGGACACACCGAAGCATGGGGACGCCCTCTTCACTCCTTCAAAAGGTATTCGGGTTCCAACACAGTATCTAAGTTATTTCGAGATAACATACACCGCTGGTCCAGGCTCTGTTCTTCTCCTAATGTCTCAGGATTTTTAATTCCAAGTTCTGTGATAGTTGATATGGTGTATGCCCTGATTTGTATAAATAATTTTGGTATATAGAACCACCCACACAACTTGTGCCTGGTTGGACTTTGATAACTAGATAGTCGTTCTATTAATTAATGTGCTCATTATATATAGTGTGTTAATTTGTTGTGGATTCGGGATTTCTAATGTACTCTCCTCTATATATTTTGAGGATGGTTTTGATACTACAAATTTGAATTCTTTCCTGAGCTATTCTAGCTATTCTGTTTCTAGAATTGAATCTTATTATTGATTGTACAGTCCCTTTCCTGAAATGATTCGACCATGCATAGCGATAATCTTAAGGGTTTTGTTCTTTCCCAAAAAGATGTGTGATGATTCCCAGATTTCATTTATACTCAATTTTGATGTAAAAAAATAGTTTTCGGGCTTACGCATCACAAGCTATTTACCTTCTATTTTAGTATCATTGTTAAATAAGCCTTTAACGGTCTGCTTACTAGAGAATAGATAGCTTCATTATTAGTTTTGTATTTACGCATCGTGTACTATTTACCTTCTGTTTTCTATTATCATTATTGTATAATCCCTTATAGGTTTATTAACCAGAAAGTTAGATGGCATGGTTATTCGTTTTGGATTTACTCATCATGCACTATTTACCTTATGTTTCTATTACCATTATTGAATAAGCCTCTATAGGTATGCTCACCACAAAATAGGTAGCATGGTTATTACGACAGAAAATGGTGGTCTATGTTGTAGGTAATTTTTTGATTAACAGAGTCATTCCTAACTTACTGTCATAACTATATTGAATTATATATATGTATATAGCCTTCCTGTAATGGGGTCCATGGAGTTTTTCCCTTTTCTTTGGAATAAAATTTTCCTACTTATAAGATTATCTATCCACTTAGTAGTTCAAGATTCTGATGTAGACAGTTTACTCTAGCGTCATTACTCCACTGTCGCAGAATGCCCATTACAATGTATATCTATATATATATCGGTTCATAAAAATAACTATACATGTTTACATGTATATCGACTAGGTTTACATGTATATCGACTAGTACTTCAATGTTGTAGGGTATATTTGTTTGATTATAAATGGTACACTCATTCGAGGAGGCTCACTGTATACTATAAGAATCCATAGGGAAAGAAATATGCCACAGCTATTGGTGCGCTTGACTTCTAGTATTTACGCAACAATCTTATTTCATTTTACTTGACAGAATTAACTAAGAATGATAACGAAAAACTGAAATCCAGTCTTTTAAGGGGTTTATAACTACTACAGAATTCATTTCGCTATTTGGTACATTCCAAGATCTTAGTAATTACTCAACATCACATCTAAATAAAAGGGTCCATTTCTAGCCAATAACTATGAAGTAAAATGCTAGATCTTTCCCCACAGCATTCAACCAGAAAATTCATACATAGAAGTAAACAAATTACAACACATAACATTTGACTAGGATAAGGTAGAGTTACATATCTGAACCAAATTTACGGGAAGACAAAGGGAACAACCATGTTCCTCCCAACTGTATAACAGGGCAACCAATCTGCTTGCCCGATTCACCCGCTAGCCTGACCATGAGTCGATGAGGGCGAATTGAAATCTCCTCTCCAGCAACGTCCTTCGAATTCCCATAGTATCCTTCTTGCCTCACACTCACATAGCAGTGCTCATAAAAGCAAGAACAAAATTCCATAGTCTTCTTTCCCCATCATACTTGGCAGTGTCCTGCCTCCTTACATATGCTCTTTATTAGTTTTCCTAGAACTTTTTCCCTCCCTTGGGGAATTTTCGCAGCTTTTTTAAATCCCTGATTTTCAGGGGCTGCAATTGGCCATATCACATATTTTCCACTTGTAACAATCAGACCAGAGTTAATTCCAATGTGTTCCCCACTCATGGAGTCATGGTCAGCTAAATTTAACATGGTTGTTCCATTTGTCCTCCTGCAATCAATATAAAATATTATATTTTTTTCTTTTTCATACTAGTGTCATAGTCAAGTAGCTAGTTGGGACAAATCAGATCTCTTCCCAACAGTCAAAATCATTTATTACAATTATAAAATTCAAAATTCGGAATTGCCATAAATGGCAAAAATTTTCCAATTTCGAATTTACTAAAAACATAAATAAATTTCCAGCAATTTTAGATTTTAAAATATTTTTTTAATTTCTTTATTTTTGGGGATTTCACAAACAAATCTCAACAATTCTGGAAATTTAGTAATCAAATATTCCATAGACATATGTCCCAACCTTAACTCGTAGAATTCTTTGGTATTTCTTTCATAATAACTTAAAGATGAATATTGTTTCTTAAAATATTTCTTGAAATCTTCCCATTCCATTTTCTTTTCTTTTAGACCTTTAGCTAGTTTTAACTCATGCCATCATATATGAGGTTTACTCTTCATATTATAGTTATCCATCCTTGCTTTCATATTGCTAGAGTAATTCTAAATCTAGATGTATTTCTTTATGTCAAGTAACCAATCTTCTTCCTCTTCACCAATTTTGGACACTCTGTCAAAATTTGATGGTTTAATTTTCTTAAACTCTCGATCTAAGTGATACATGTTTTTCTATTTATTCATTGTAGTTATTTTGTTTTCGGTCATGTGAATTTCATTATAAGAATTATTTTCTTTTTCAATTCCTCTTCTTGAATTATTTGAAGATTTGTTACTCACTTATTCATCCACGTCATTTTTCTTTGGTCTCTTCTTCATTGTTTTTTTTTTAAGTAAGAGTTTTATATATTACCTTTCATGGAGAAAAAATACAGTCTCATCAGTCATATCATTGATTCACTTGTACTAAATTTCCCCCAGTGGAAACAAATTCATCCAAGCTCTCTCTCTATAAGAATAATTAAAATTTAAACATGATTTTTGAATCTCCCCATGGGGAAACATATTCGACCAGATCCTCCATTAAAACTATAAGACAAAAAAATAACTTTCTAATGACATACAAAAAATTGATTGTGATGAACTTTGATGTGCTAAGAGGGATCTTCCAAAAAACTTGAACAATTGACATAGTGAGGCATGTATGATGACACCTCATGAACTATGCCTCATCAATTCGTGCACACCTCATGTATGTATGTATGAGGTGGACATGTAGTTCATGCGTGTCCACCTCTTCCTCGATAGTTGTTTGGATAGATGGAATAAGAATCACCTCTGAAGTAGTTGGGGCATCAGGCACTAGTCACAGAGAGTGAAATGAAAAGAGCAGGGTCATAAGAAGAGATTCAATTTTCTCTGCGCAATGGTCCAACTGCTCTAGATGAAAGTAGAGGTCATCCATGTCTGATTTGATCAAGAAGACTAGATCCTGTAGTATCGACATCGAGTCTTTGAATTCGACACAACAACACCAATATGAGCTCAGAGGCTCTTCCAATTGAGGCACTTCCAATCGAGCAGGAAGCTCCTCCAACAGAGAAGGAAACGCCTCCCAAGATGGAAAAGGGTCCGAGGGTGGCAAGGGAACAAAGGGTGGCAGTGAGGGGGTGGAGGGTGGTGGGCTCATTGGGCAGACCAAGGTCAGTTGTGAAGATGAGACCATATCCGTGATTGGGCCAGGAGCATAGCCCAGATAATTTATTTGGAGGTCAAATCACTCCACACGACATTCCCATGGTGAGGACAAGGGCATGACACCACTCTGGACTTGGGAAGATTGGGTGAAGGAAGAGGGAGAGGATTTGGGCGACATAGTGGGGATAGGCGGATGTTTGCTGGAAATGGCCACTTTGTTTTGGAACCAAAGAGTTTTTCTCTTCATCTTCGCGTGTAGATGATGCATGGTCAAATGTGAGTGAATGTGAGGAAGATATGAGAATGGACAAATCAGAGTGAACAACAAGTACACTAGCAGAGAACAAATGTAGTTGACAAGAGAGACATAATGGTACGAGGGCTACGAGGGGTGGTTTACATAAAAAGAGAGTTGGAGGAGAAGTTCCCACACGTCCAGAGGTGATGGCGTGCATACTTCCTCCATCGTCGGGAAAAAAAACCCAGAGGAGGCATGCTATTGAAATCAATGAAAAACTTGCAGTATTGAATGAAAATTTTTCACATCTGGGGGTGTTAAATGAAGGGGAGTGGTTGTGTGCACTAGTCACATGGTCTATGGAGAGGTGGAGGGCATCGTCTTCTCCCATTGACGAGTGCACCCTGCTGGAACCCAATCCAAGGGGGATATTCTTTATTGTTTTACTTCATAACAACATGCCATTTATCTCTTGTTGATCTTCCTGTACTTTATTTAGTTTCTCATTATCAACCTTGAATGTTTGTAATTCCACTATTAGATTCCTCGTTGTTTTCAAAACCTGTGTTGTTGATCTAATTTCACTAGGAAGTTATGGATTTCTATAAGGTTGTTGATTATTATTTCCTTCAAGTCTGTCTTCTTTTCCATTATGTGCCGAAATGGTTACAATTGTTTTTAAAGAGTCTGTTTGTAACAATCAACAATTTGTTTTTTAGTTCTTCATCGCACACTTTATATTTTTCCTGGTGATTCCATTAGGCCTATGTGTTAAAAACTGTAGCTCTTAAACCATATGTAACAAACCTAATTTTCAAACTAAGAAAAAAATTGTATTATATGTCAATAGCATAAACTAAAATTTTGAAGATGTAAGAATGAATCCCTTATCAAACGATTTCTCTCATCTGTCCACAACTTACCTACAATTGTAAACATCTATATGGAATTCTATTTATTATAGTTACACATTCTATCATTTTTTATATATTCCTATTTTGAAATGTTAACAAACTAGGAACTAAAAATCCAAATAACTCTTATAAAATTATTATATATAAATAAAATGACTACTAGGTTAAATGTTTGTATTACCTCATTACCATAGTATTGTCCCATAGTAATATTAGGTATTCATGGTTTGATACCTCGACGCATTAGGTAACTAAAGATTTATTCCTCTTACTATGCTTATTGTGTTTATTGGAACCAAACAACACATTGGTTTACAATGGTTACCTACTGCATGAGTTTTAACAAAAAAGGAGGTTTTGAATTTTATCCTATGAAACGAGGCTCTAAAGGTTTGTAAAATAAAACATAGCTAGTGTTAGAAAAAAAGGATCACAGAGAAATAAAATAAAATAAATGCATAAATAAAACACAGAAGATACACAATCGAATAGAGACACAGATATATGTGGTTCACCTAGTGTGGGCTACGTCCACTAGATAAATTTCAAGGTCCTTCCTTTATTATTATCCAAAATATGAAGGGATACAACCTAGAAAAAACCCACTCTAACTTCTTCTTCTTTCTCTCACAGTCTCCTCTCTCAAAATATAATATTCGCTATGAGCCATAGCTGCAATACATTTCCATCCTAAAATATGGTTGCATTCTAAAGGGAAAAACCCTAACATAACTTATACCGTTAGATTTGCAACCTTATAATGAAGGGTCCATATTTACAATGAAATTACAATATAAATTTACAAGCCAATGTTTCCTTCGGGGGCTTATCCCATGAACCCTCATTGGGGGTCTGCTTGCCCCCAAACTCCCCAGCTGGGGAGATATTCTTCCTGTGTTGGCAGGGCTATAGTTTGCACAGGGTTGTTTGCACAGTTTGCATAGGACTTGGTTTTGTCATTAATGTCAAACTTTAAAATGACAGTTTGCACAGGCATCCTGGATTAGTTTTCATAGGCAAGGTGGTTCCTAATTTGGAGATCAACATGCCTCTTGACATACCAAAACACAAAACTGCAAAGAGCCCAGGCGGTGAGCCTTTGTTTATAAATCAAGGTCACATGTGAAACGAGCCTTGGAAGAGGAGTCAACACCCTTAGCTTGAATTTCAGAGATTGGAGATTGACCAACACATGACAAGTCATTCTAAGTAACGTCACTATGAAACGTCACTACGAGAATTTCTATTTCGGGATTTTTGCATGGTAAGCAAAAACTCCAACATCACTAAGTCCCGAATCCCTAAATATTGAAAGGGACACATGTCAGATCATTTCGAGGATCGTGACTTGGAGTGTTTAAACACTTCATCACAGAAACGTAGAAATCCTTAAATGAAAAAATGTCGAAATGCCGAAACGCTAAAATCTGAAATGTCGAAATGTGAAACATCGAAATGCTGAGATGCGAAAATGTCGAAATGCTGAAACGCTAAAAGCCGAAATGACGAAATGTAAAACATAGAAATGGCGAAATGCGAAAACACCAAAATTTTGAAACACTAAAAGCCGAAATTCCGAAATGTGAAACATCAAAATGCCGAAATGCAAAAACGTCGAAATGTCGAAACGCTAAAAACCGAAATGCCAAAATGTGAAATGTTGAAACGTTGAAATGCGAAACGCAGAAATACCTTTTTGTATAGGTTGTAGTCACCGCCATTGGTCATGGATAAGGAGGAGCTAGAACCAAGTTAAAGCTCCTTTTGGAGATCGCAACATGAAGAGATGAGATGTCTTCACCTCAGGATTGTCGATATGCAAATCGCGAACGCGCCTTTTGGTAAAGGCTCGTGGTCACAGCTAATGGGCATATGGAGTAAGCAAGAGACCCATCTTCTATATCGACAGTGCAGATTAAATACTTAAACTGATCATGTGGTTGTTGTTCTTCTAGATGCCTTGGCCAATAATAATCATTGTATGATAGTTATTCGGTTATTGTAACTGAATCTTCAAAGCCTGAGGGTTCGATTGTACGCTTTGAATGTACAGGGTAGAAATAAGTGAAATTTGGTGAGATGAAAGTTGGTGGGTATGGAATTAATGGTACAACCATAGCTCTAAGGTAAAATTCATTTATGTAAATGAATATAAAACTGAAATAAAATCATACAGGGATAGTGAGAAGAAATGATGAAGATATAACAGAGATCAAGGGGAGAAGAATGGATTTTGATATGATTATATAAACAGAGAGGAATTGAATGATGAATCCTTTGCCAGAGAAGATAAAGAGTTGGTTTGAAGGTTCTTAGTGATAGAGAAGGATTCTAGGGTGGTAGGGAGGAGCAAGGGGAGACTGTAAAAGTCTCATGTACAAGTTGGTGCTTGTACATCTGGGAGTTGTAGCTTCCATTCAGTAGGTGCTAAAGAAACAAAGGTAGCAACCTCATCTGGGTTGTAGCTCAGATAAAATAAGAATGTAAAGAGGAGTTGGAGCTTGCCTTTCATTCATAAGAAGAAGAGGATTTTCCCTTTTGGGTTTCCTCATGAAAAATCACTATGTCACTGTTTCATTTATGTGATTGTATATTTATTGGTTAAATGTATTACTGAAAGTTACATTTTAAAGGCATGATTTATTGATTAATAAGTAATCTTCTTATATAATGAAAGAAATTTTATACAACTGATTCACCCCCCCCTCTCTCAGTTGACTTATCCTATACAACAATTGGTATCAGAGGGAGGTTACTTCAATATATGAGTTTAACCACTGGAATTTTTTTATCATTCATAATGGATAAGAAGTCATAATTTACAAAACATGGATTGCCTTTATTTGATGGTTATAATTATGCTTTTTGGAGTATCATGATGAAGTTGTTTTTACAAACTCAAGGAGTAGATATCTGGCAGGCTGTACTAAATGAATATAAAGTCCTAGCAACCATTCCAATAGATGCTACATGTAAGAGACTCTATGAGAGTAATTCCAAAGCTATGTATGCAATACTAGGAGGTCTAGCAGGGTCAGAATTTGTTAAAGTTATGCATTGTGCATCAGCAAAAGAAATATGGGATAAATTGAAAAATGTATATGAAGGAGACACTAAGGTAAAGAGTGCTAAGCTACAATCATACAGAAGTCAATTTGAAAGCCTGGAAATGGAAGAATATGAAGATATAGCTACCTACTTTCTTCGTTTTGATGAAGTTGTTAATACCATGAGAGCTCTAGGAGAAACCGTTAATAATAATATTATTGTGCAAAATGTACTTATATCACTTCCTGCAAGATTTGATTCAAAAATATCCGCATTAGAGGAAAGAACAGATCTTGATACTTTAGAAATGGATGAATTACATGGAATACTAACAACATATGAGATGAGAACCTCTAGTGAGAATTCTTTTAGGAAATAAGAAGCTTTCAAGGTATAAAAGAAATATAAGAAGAAGGTTGAAGCAGAAATCAACACTCATGAGGAGTCAGAAGGTGATGTGGAAGAAGCAAATTTTGTTAAAAATCTTAAAAGAGGTACTGGCAAGTATAAAGGTAAGATTCCTATGAAATGCTTTGGTTATGGTAGAATAGGACATTTTGCATCTAAGTGTCCTTACAATAAGAATAATGATAATGGAGAAGACAGTGATAGAAAACCTAAAGAATTCAAGAATAGACATAAGAAGTTTTTTCAAAGAAAAACTTACAAAAATAAAAGCCTGTGTATAAAAGATGATAGTGATATTTCAGAATCTAGTGAGAGTGATGACAGTTCAGATGTACAACTTTTTATGGCTATGGAAAAATAGAATGATTAGTCTAGTGAAGAAGAAGAAGGTGAAGTTGATCTAGAAGATGAATTGGTAAGTGCTTTAAGTGAATTAAGAAAAGTGAGAAGGGAATGCAAACATTTTAAAAGAGATATTGAGAATCTAGAAAATGAATTACAGAAATCAAATAGTTTGATTGATAGCACTTAAATCATGGTAGTTGACTTACAACTTAAAATAGAAGAGGCTAGAGTGACTGAATAAGCTCTAACTAAAATGCTTGCAGAAAAGGATAAGGAAAATGAAGGTTTAAAAATTGAAGTAGTCTCATTAAGAAAGAAAGTACAAGAAAATAACATGAATCAKAGTTCTCAAGTGTTAGATCAAATTATTAGTAGTCAAAGATCAACATATGATAAGACTAGAATTGGTTATAAATCTGCAGTAACTAATGGATGTTCTAGTTCAAGTGTTGAGAAAGCAGGTACAAAGGATAATCATGAGAAAATTACTAGCAAGAAGATGGAATCAGAAAGGTAAGAAGAAAATCAAGGTTCAACAGTGCATAGAAGAAGTTATGGCAGACATCAAAACAGGTTTGAAGGCCACTGTTTCTTTTGTTATAAGTATGTACATAAGGCTGCATTTTGTAATAGTTTTTCAAAAAAGATAAATGCACATAATAGTCATGAAAGGTCTAATTTTGAATATGGAAGAGGACATGGTAAAACTAGTCAAAATAATATAAACTACTCTTACAACAGATTCAACACCTTAATATATGAGAGTGAATGTTACAAGTGTAACAACTTTGGGCATGTGTCAAGAAATTGTCCTATGAGTTTTCAGAAATTTAATGAACCCACTTACACAGATCTGAAAACCAAATATTGGAAAAAGAAA
>JZKD02S0918889.1:662694-679762 GCA_000966675.3 Picea glauca | reverse complement strand
ACTTTATTATTTACCTTTTAAAATCTCTTAAACCACTTTGACTACTTTGACCTTTTGGTGCTTCTAGATGACATATGAGGGTCCTCCAACTTCATAAGGCCATAACTCTCAAACCATGAGGAGCTGTGTGACGTTCCACATACCAACACAAATGGAATGACATGTACTATCCATATAGAATAGTATTACCTGAAAATATATCAAAACTCATACTGTTATCCATCAAACAAACTTGGGTCCATTACCCAAACCTGGGTTCTCCAACTTCTCATGGCCATAACTCTCTAACCGTGAGGAGTTATGTGATGTTCCACATACCACCAGAAATGGAATGACAAGAACTATCCATATAGGATAGTTTCATGAACAAATTCATTGGCATTCATCTCATTATTCCACAAATAAGCATGGGTTCTCTAACCATACTTCTAGGATAACTCAATCCGTAAAGCGTCTTCCCGTGAGGGATTTCACCATAAGGGGACCTCTTTGGAATTCATCCATTTCTACTTATTATCAACCATGACAAGACAATAATGATTCATATTTACATCAAAAAATCTTGGGTCCATTACCCAACCTTTGTGCTATGGGGTTTTCTTCAAGGGCTGACATCAATAACAACCAACCTTAATCAACAGGTTCTCCCTTAGCCATTGCGCTAGGCTTGGATGCAGAACCTTGTTGTGTGTTGAACAAAACAATTTACTAGGTGCTCTTGAGCTTTGTTAACCAGTGGAGATTGGGCCTCAGGCCAACCTTTTATTTTAAAACCTACAATTGATCGAGACCACGAGATCACCCTATTCCAGCGCTTTGTAAAAACACAGTTACCAACCAAATCTTGATTTTTTTTCTCCAAAACAGAATCACCCTTTAATTGATTTCATGTACACTTTTACGCTCCCAACATTTTAGCTAAACATGTATTGTACAACTATGTGTGGAACTACCAGTTTTAGGTAGTTTCCTTTATTTGAGTGAAAACGAGTTATTTCGGTGTTGTGTGATAGGAGGAACGACAACGTATGTTTATGGTAGAGGTGTCCGGAAAGAAGCAATATTTAGGTGGCCAATGGTGGTTAGTATTTTTTTATTTTGTGATTTCTGAGTTTTCTTGGCAAGTTTTATATTCTAATCTGCAAAAAAAAAAATAACATTTAACCATTTCTTATGTTTTGTGAATTTCCAACTTATTGATTGTTGGAAACATAACTATTTCTAATCCCTAGATTCTTGGTTAAATATGCCCATAATTTTATAATGTACAACCAAATTGTTAATTATTAATGCCACGATATAATCGTTAATCTTGTGGCGAGTTTTATGATGTGCTGAACCGATATTTTTTGTAAGTATAAACCAGGTTGTTGATTATTAATACCATTGCCATGATATCACTGTTAGTCTAGTGCAAAGTTTAAGATATGATGGCAGGTATTAGTAATGATGTATAAACCAGGTCGATATTTAGTATGATACTGGAAAAAATTAATTATAGTAATGGGTAATCCTAACTGTAGTTTTAATTTAAAACGTTTAGTGTAACGTCCCCATTGGTAGGACTACAAGAAAAGAAGAAGTTCAATTTTTTTTTTCTTTTAGGAAGGAAGGCTAAGATGACAAAAGTTGAACCACACGACTGATGACGAACACAAGCACATAGTCTAGGAAACAGACAACTATCAATCCCTGCACTGGCACAAGAGAAACTGGGCGAAACGTGCATAAAGAAACAAGGGGAAACAACTACCCACTCGACGCAATAGGACCACGCCTACAAGCTAAGGGAAAACATCCCCCTCCCAAAAGAATGACCTTGACAACCAAAGACTAGAATCTCAAGGCGCGCGAACCAAATGTATGAAGGCGTTCAACCCGTGCGCCAAAAGAAAACTTACTATGTTCAACAACAATCACACGGAAGGCACCAACTTCGATCAAGTTATCATTCATTGCTATCCAATAGGGTGCACCATGATCCCCTCATCAGGAGTCATGCCGTCCCCAGGTGATAGATGCATCAATAACCCTGGGCACAATATAACCTAACGTGACCAAAGACTCAAGAAAACTAGCGCGTTAGGAGCCGAAACAACTAACAAGGATACTACGCACACATCCCAAACAACCGGTTGACAAGACGCAAGATGACATCATTCGAAGGAAGCACAAGATAAAACATGACTTCGCCAACAACTCGACCATTCATCAAGTCTAAACTAGTGAATAATTACAATTTGTTTTAACATTGATTACCAATCTAAATTTAGCAAGTCTAAATTATAAAATAGTCTTTAATTTACAATCTAATTTAACATTAAATACAATCAATTTCAGCAAGTCTAAATTACAAATTAGTCATAAATTTACAATCTGATTAACATTAAATACAAATCAAATTCGACGAGTCTACATTACAATTTAGTCATTAACTTACAATCTGATTAACATTAAATACAAATCAATTCGGCAAGTCTACATTACAATTTAGTCATTAATTTCAATCTAATGACAAGTCTAGTTTAATCAATACTAAAACTAACGGACAAGTCTGGTCAAAAGAAATTTTAAGGTTGTATATTCAAATGAAGGGGTTGTCTACGAAAATGCTAATAAATTGCTATATAAAGTAAATATAAATTACCATTGTTTTAAAACTACTGCATAAATTATACATGGGTTGTCAATTAAAAAAAATGGAATACGTGTAGCTTGACAAGTCACTTGGCAATCTAAATAAAAAAACCAACCAGAGTATATAATGCATTTTAATCAAGGTTATACATTGGCTATCAAATTAAAATCTGATTTCATGTAGATTGACAAGTCACCTAGCAATCTAATAAAATATGACGAGAAATAAAATGTGTTTTAATCAATTAAACCTTGGTTGTCAAAAAAGGAATGCGTGTAACTTGACAGGTCACCTGGCAATCTAAACAAAATATGACCAAAAATATAATTCATTTTAATCAATTATACATTAGCTATCAAAAAAATGAAATGCGTGTAGCTTGTCAGGTCGCCTAACAATCTAAACAAAATCTTACAAGATATATAATTCTTTTTAATCAATTATACATTGGCTGTAAAAAAAAATGGAATGCTTGTAGCTTGTCAGGTCACCTAGCAATCTAAACAAAATTTGACTAGAAATATAATTCGTTTTAATCAATTATAGATTGGTTGTCAAAAAAACGGAATGCATGTAGCTTGTCAGGTCACCTCGCAATCTAAACAAAATCTGACCAGAAATATAATGCATTTTAATCAATTATACATTGGCTGTAAAAAACGGAATGCGTGTAGCTTGACAGGTCACCTCGAAATCTAAACAAATATGACCAAAATATATATTCGTGGGGCAAATTTTGGCCCCAAATCAAATGAAATGCAGTCCTAAGAAGTGGAAAAATTGTCAGAAAAACAAAAACGAAATGTAGTCTTAATGAAACAAGGATTGCAGTCTGGCAATGGAAAAATCACAGTCTTAATTAGTGGTGAAAAAAAACAGTGCAATATAACCAACAATGGATACACATGAATAATAAAAATGCAGAGCAAAGAGATACGGCAATGGAAACGCCTTCAGAAATCACAGAAAAATAATTCAATCGTAACTGAATACCAACATCTGATTCTAAATAAAAAAATCTTCTCTAAACATTGAAATTGTATTGGGTAGTAAATTCGTGGGTAAAGTGAATAGTAGTGGGTTAAATCGCATGGGTGAATGTCGTCAATAGTCAAGAAGAGAAGAGGTTTAATACAAGAAAACAAATGTAGAGAGTAAATGCCATTGAATCACTAGAAACACAGAGTAAAATTGTAGAGTAATGGAATACCATAAGTAAGGAAAAACACGCAATAAATCGCCAGGAGAAGAATTATAAACTCAACCTTAAATAATTTCCAGGAAGGGTATTAAACAAAGGGATCAACGCAGAGGATCATAAGAGATTCGCTGCAAAAAGAAAAAACCACCACGGAGGTGATAAAAGAAGCAAGGTGCAAGACAGTCACTCAACTAGGGACAACCAACAGGGGTAGACAACGGGGCCAACAAATCATTCGCTCATCATCTATGCATAGAAAAGTAGGGCATTGGAATTTATAGGTCATTGTGCACTGAAGTGACGACCATCGATTCGTCTCCTGGCCGACTGCTCATGTAACACCCTATTTCTCCCAGTCTGTAAAAATAACTATATTGGCCAAGATCTATGGCAAACTCAAAGACATGAATGTTTGATTTGATAGACCTTTTTATGAAAGGTCGATGAATGTAAATTATGTTACGAATATGTGTTGCATGGTTGCTGGGAGGGGGATGTGCTAAAAGAGACCATGATGGCTAATTAGAGGTGGTGGAAGGGACCTGGAATGGTTGCGTTAGCTTCCGCTGAGCCAGTACTATACTGGATTTACTTGCTCAAAGACCAAAGTAACTCCCTGACCCTGGAATGGGTTTCCCGTCCGATTGGTAGGTGGGGAGGATCCTCAAGAGTTAATGAGGGGATGGAGGTGAACCGCCCATCCGTAACAGCTCCCAGACCTAACCACGGATGGGGAAATTCACACCACACACAATCTTCCAGAGAAAAGGCAAGAGAGGAAGTGTGGTAAAGGCGAAGAGAGGAGAGGAAAACGCACGTGACAGGGATTGCAAGGAAGAACTGGAGAAACTATGGAAACATAGGGAGTTCTGAATAGAGGATAAGGAGAGTAACCTTCGTGTTTGTCTTCCGCTGAGCTGGAAGTAGAAAATTGAACCTCAAGCATCGTGGTCTAGCTCGGGGGTGGCTAGTGGTAAATTCGTTTGGAGTCACTGAGCCTATGGTTGGGTGGAAATGAGCATCCTTCTCAGCATTCGCGTCATGTCCGAAATTTCTGATAAGTGTTATGTCTTGCATTTAGAATTGAATGTCACGATCGCATGCTCATTTTTATACACTCATAAATAGTTTCTGTATAGAAGTGTTTTCCTTGTGTTTTGATTGGAAACAATGGATGCATGCTTATACTGATATAACTACAAATCGGTTAATGTATAGAAGGTATGAGTTCAGGATACGAGTCCGCTCCCCTGAGGATTGACCCATCTAACTTGACTCATGCTATGCCCTGGTTCATCCTCCCGAAGGAACCTTTTTCAGAAAATTTCCGTCACATTCCGGAGTCGGAGTGAGTCCCTTGAAAAGACTACCATTGTAGTAAATCTGCAAGTTCACCTTGCCTCTGTCGTGAAGTAAATGGGATTCAGAGTTTTGGCTCCTAGGAAACCCAGGTGCGAGACCCCTCGTCTTCGCACATCGCGAAATCCTGACATGCAAAACCTCGAAAAGAGCTTAGTGTAAATGGGCTTCGAAGTTTCGACTCCTAGGAAATCTAGATTCGATACCCCTCGTCTTTGCACATCGTGAAATCCCAACATGCGAAACCCCAAAAAGAGCTTAGCGTAAATGGGCTTTGGAGTTTTGGCTCCTAGGAAACCCAGGTGCAAGACCCCTCGTCTTTGCACATCATGAAATCCATACATGTGAAATCTTGAAGTGGTCTAGTGTGAAAGGTTTCGGCATTTCGGTACCCGGGAAACCAAAGGGTATGAACGCTTGCCTTCACATGTTGCGAAATCCCAATATGCGAAATCCCAGTATACGATATCCTGAAGCTGTGTAGTGTGAAAGGTTTCGTTGTTTCGGTACCCGGGAAACCAAGGTGTATGAACCCTTGTCTTCACATGTTACGAAATCCTAATATGCGAAATCCTGGTATGCGATATCCAAAATCAATGAAGTGTGAATGGGTTTCAGTGTTTCGATACCCAGGAAACCAAAGGGTATGAACCCTTGTCTTCGCATGTTGCAAAATCCCGATACGTGAAACCCCGATGTGCTCTGTGAATGAGCCCTAGGTCACCGGACAGGGGCTTGTGGTAGGAAGGAGGAGTCCCAAAAGAATCTGGACCGCCCATTGTAGGGATGTGTGGCGAAGATCTAAAGCCACCAGGTTTATGGACATCAGAGAAATAGGAATGAAGACCCCACCTAAATCCCAAAAGGTAGAATGTCGGGATTTAATATGGGTTGTTGATCAAGTCAATGATCTGGACCGCAGATCTGGATGACACCCGACTTTTGAGTTCCGGGGATTTGAAAGGGAAAGGAGGAATGCTTGCATCGCGATTCTCTGAATCGCGAAACCCCAAAATCATTTATAGGATTAGCACTAGGTCATGGGATTGGTCGTATGACAAGCAACCTAAGGGAGGAGCTAAGGATCTGTTAGACCCTTTCGGGTTTTAACATTTCGAAAGATAGAGAATAGGGGAACGCTTGCATCGCGATTCCCTGAATCGCAAAATCCGGAAGCACCCTTTTGGTAAGGCTTGTGGTCATAGCCAACGATCACATGGGGGAGGTTAAGGGTAGGAAGGGTTTGCGTCAGGCCCCATAGAAATTCGAGGATTCTAATCCTCGAAGAAAAGACAAAAGGAAAAAGAAAATCTTAGTTGTCGTAGTGGGTGTGTGACATATTGGGCATCGACTGATGAACTAGGGATGAGGACGAAGTAAAGCACAATCCATCACAAAAAATCGATAAAAATAGTCGGACAGTCACAACATTCATGGATCGAAAGCCAAGGGAATCAAGTCAAACAGTGAGCTTAAGGCTTATGGGGAAAATTAAGTTCTCAGTTGAAATGCTAAGTCAACATTTTATTTACCCAAATAAAAGTACATAAATAAAAGCGTAAAGTATAATAATAATCTACCATGCAGAAATAAAGGAAGCATACAATAGCCCAAGTCGCCCACTCTGAGTCCTTGTCCCACGTCCTTCGTGCAGCTCCGCTTGTCGACTGATGAGACTTCACCGATACCTCCCAGCCAACACTAGGGGTACTCTTCTTCCCCCTTAGCCCCTTGAGACACAATGGGGCCATGCACACTAAACCAAAGAAAAACTACCTCCCAGCTCGCCTCACAAGGCCGAGCTACCACTCCTCACTGAGTTGGGTATCCCAACTCCCACAAGCTAAGTCAGTCAAGTCTAAATTTCTGCAGCGTAACGTTACGCATCACACAAGAGATCCATCATCCTCCTTCTCCCTCCTTTATATAGAATTTCTAAGTCATTTACTTTCCAGAATTCCCATTTAATTTATTGTTCAATAATTTAATTCATAAAAATCCTCCCCATACATGTGTCACCCATCCCCTTCATTGCACCATAAATTAATGTCATTAATTAATTAATTACTCCTATTTCCCTTGCCCACCTAAAAACATTCCTATAATTGCTCCTAGGTGTCCCCATATTCCCTTACACCTTTTAATGACTTACTCCCTTACTAATTTACTAGTTGAGTTTAATTTATAAAGTTATTAAATGCTAGATACCTTATTAAGTTAGTCTTTCTGCTTTTTTCTTGTGTTTCCCCTTTGTTTTTTATGTTTCCATCTTTTTCCTAGTTTCCTAATTCTTTTAAATTTCTCTCTTTCCATTTTCATTTAAAAATCAAATTGGCAAGTGTAGAAAATTACCTTTTCCCCCCTTTCCTCTTTAATTAATAAATTTTTAATTAGCATATGTAACAAAACAATTATTTACCCTTTTCCCCTCTTTTTAAATTTTATCCCCCAAAAGATTTTTATAGATTAATTGAATTGCTTACCCCCTTCTTGCCACATGATTAATGATGATTATCATTATTATTCATTTATTTTATTTCTATTTTTATATAAATATTTTTCTTTTACCACAAGTATCACCTAGACCTAGATTTTAATTTTCGAGGATGGGTGACATTTTATTAGTGAAATTGTTTTTAAATATTTCTTATCACGTTATTTTTTCTAAGTCCATCTAGGTTTATTCATTTATTAAAAAAAACGCAACGTGCTTTTCAGGACTCACTACATGCTCTAAGGGTGCCACTTGCCTCTTGACTGACTTGGTAGACATCAAAACCCCTGGAGTCAATAATCCGCCAAGTGATCTTGTTGGAGACTACAAGACTCTGAGGAATAAGGCCCGTACCTTATTTCTCACCCCTTAGAATCATCATGAGCGACTGTTGCAGTTGGACCTGATGACATCGTGGGTCTTCTCGAACTAGGTAATCGTTAACCTACAGTTTGAGCTACAGTGGGAGTGCTAGTAGGCTGTGGCAGGGTTGTTTTCCACACCTCTCCCTCAACACCTCTGGTTATCATGCGTGACCCCTCTACTCCACATGTGAGTCTGGTCGGTAAGATATCGTCTGCATGCATCATCAACAAGTCATGTCATAAATAATATCCATAATCATATCATCTAATCCGATGCAAAAATTTCATATATACAACAATCAAAACCCCAATAGTCCACTCCTCGACTCAATCCAGGGTCCAAGGGGTTTCATTGATGCCTCTACATCCTTGAGGTCCAAAATCCTGCACACTCAGGAAAACTGAGTCAATAGCACTTGCCTATGTCAATACAGAAAAATAACATGTCATCAATTATAACGCCTCATAAGTATAATCAAATGCCCAATAGTATAATAATCTGGATCACTTGCAGGCAAGTGTCCTCAAAAAATAAGTTTGCTCAGTGCACGCAAGAGCAGGATGTTACGATATCACTGTCACTCTGGTGCAGAGTTTAAGATATGCTGACATGTATTAGTAATGAAGTATAAACCAGTTCGATATTTAGTATGATATTGGAAAACATTAATTATAGTAATGGGTAATCCTAACTGCAATTTTAATTTAAAACATTTAGTATGGGAGTGAAACAATTTTGTTAATATCATTTGAGGGATTTAGTATTAATTTAATTTTAATGATAGGACATAACAATTTTAAAAAGGGGTTGATTCGATGATGGTCCTGATCCTTATTATAATTAGATAATGACGGGTTGATTGTGAAATTATCTAAATTATTTGCTGAAACAATTTTATGTTTCCTCGTGAAATTGTCATTAAATATTGTTCCTTGCATGACATTGAGTAAGCGTGTACAATTCTTGTCCCCCTTATTTTTACTCCTTGCAATTTAAAGAGTTGATTTCTTTGTCGGACTTTAGAACCCAACAAGTAAAATTTTTGGATGAGTTATATTGGAAGAATAACCCTTGAATGGAAGGTCATTGGTTCTTAAAGATGGTTAGATGCTTTTACTTTTAGATGGTGAATGGTTACTTATGCTATAAATTAGTTCTTATGATGATAAATTTCTAATGATTTACATCTAGTCGTTGCGCCAATTCAATTGTATTGATTATAGTCACCCTGTATCCTTTTTTCTTGATTGTTAGAGCACCTTCGTTTAACAATGTCATATAATGTATGTCTGTGCAAGTTTGATTTTAGGCACGTGGGATTTTATGTTTGGTTGAAGGTTTATAGTTATTTGGTTGTGCATGGGTCCCTAGCACCCTTGTCTCAATGTGGTGATGTAATACCTTATGATTGGGTCATTGTGCGCATTGATCAATAAGAACATATGAAACCTGTCTTAGGATCATGCACCTCCCTATGGGGATGATGTTGTTTTGTGAGTAAGTTTGGACTTGTTTGTAACATCTATTTGTTGTCTCCGAATTGCCGAGAAGGTTCCAGGTACTTTTGTCTTTAAAGTTGATGCATTTGGATTGATTGATGTTTCTTTTAGCTTAGTAGGCATGGTCATTTTTTGTTGGGCGTAACGTAGATACCTCCTTATTCCTAAGAACAGTTTCCATCCTTGAGACCTTATATCATCAAAATCGATGGGAACCTAGGCTTTAGCATTGCTTATGTGTCCTGGAGGTCCTACCCTTGCAGGGTAGGACAGGAAGGTATTCATTTTTATTTTTCATTTGATTGATTGTCATATGTTTCTTCTAGTTGCATGATGTGCTATTACACTAGGTCATTATGATTGTTTGTTGCCTAAATTATGTGTGTTGTGTTCTTCGTTGAGTTGCATTGATTGATTGTTTGTCGTTGTTCCTTCATGCCAAAAATAAAATAAAAAATACATATTGCACTAATTATGCGTCGCATGTTGTCGTAACGATTGGGGTCGTTACATATGCCTCCACTATCCATTTAATTCTTGGTATGCATGGTGTATTGTCATGTATTTTTGACCAACTACATGCTTCTTCCCCTACTTTATCACATGGCTTTGCAAACCTCGATGAGATGTGTACCCAAAAGTACTCCTGTGAATGTATCAGTTTAAGGGCTTGCGATTTCTTGAATATCGAGACCACCATATCTAATGACTAAGCGATTTCCTTGAAAACATTACTGCGTTGTACTTGAGGATTTTGTTGAAGGGTTACTCACACAAAATATGATGTTTGTTTTCAAGTAACGTTTCCTAGTCGAGAGTATACCATGCCCTAAATTTTGGAATCCTTTTATACCTCCTTCTATCACTATGACAAGAATGTTGAGTCATTCGATGATATATCACCTTTATATAATACGAGTTGCTCAAAAATTTTACAATAGGTAAGAGCAGGTTTTAATGAAGATTGACGTTTTGCATTGTTTTGATCCTTTTAAATATCAAGATCCTTTACATGTCTTTCCTTTGAATTTTTTATACTTGCTTTCTTCCACAGAACTCCATGAATTTTTTACCAAGGATTACTATTAGTAATAGGGATATTTTCTAATAAATCAGTAATGGCTTCATAATTTTCCTTCGTTTAATCAAATTAAAGAACTCAATCTTGTTACTGGAATGAATGACAACAATAACTAGCTCTAATCGCATATATAAGTTGTTTTCAATCATGTAAGGTCATCGAACTATACATTCTAAAAAATAAAGCCGTACCCTAATATGATTAAGCTAACGCCCAAACATATCATCAGGTTAAAAAGTAGGAGACAATTTTTTTGTTATGGACCTTCTCTGTTACCCTAGGTTTCAGGTTATGTTTAAAGGATTTTTTATTTCAAAGTTTTGGGAGATTTGGATTGTAGTAGCTGTAACATCATTCTAACCCATCATTTTATCCTCTACCTATTCGAGGAAGTAGAACAACAATTTCTAATATCTAAGTTCATAATTCTCTACTAGGGAAACACTAGATAAATTCGCTAACTAGAGTTTCAAGATCATTGTTGTGTATGCTTCGATGCATTGTTCTTCTAATTTATCAGTAAAGACATGACTCTTCATATTTTCTTCTAGTTTCACTTGAGTTTTTTTATAATCTCTATGACTTTGTTTATATTGTTATAAATTCTTTGTTTGCAACTCTACTATAACAAGAGGTATAATCTTTGGATTGTCGAATTAGTATAAAATAGAAACGATATTGTAGCCATATTTGTCTCAGTTTCCTAGAAAAATCTAGTTGATCTCCATGATAAATGTAACATTCTGTTCTACTGAGAACATTTTCATTGACTTATTCTTTGAGGACACTTGCGTGCAAGTTATCTGATTATCTCACATTATGATTTCATTTCTATCATGAGTTATGTATGATGATGATGATGTATTGTGATGTATTGTTAATTTCATATGTATATGTATTGGAAAATATTATTGACGAGTTCTCATGAGTGTGCAGGACACATGACAGGTTATGGATGTTGATGGCATCAATGGACTTCGTTGGAGTCCAGATTGAGTCAGGGAGTGGATTGTATTTGTTTGATTATTTCATTTTACGCACATGTGATATATGATTGAATACAATATGATTTATGTATATGATTATTGACATTGTTTTTGTTAGTGGATTATTAGAGAATAGGTGTACACATAGAATAACATATTGATTCAAACTACCACTAAGTCTAACTAAAAGAAGACTCATAATCCAACTCTAACTAATACCTAATTAGGGGACATTCATTAAATGAGAATTTGGGGAACAAAGGGACAAGTAAGAGAAAAAACAAGAACACATCGGGGAATGTGAGGGAAAATAGAGTTTTAAATAAAATAAAAAGAGTAAGTACAATTGCAACTTTGGGAGAGTGTGAAATATGTGTTGGGTGAATAATAATTTAATTTAGTTATTAAAATGATTTATTAGTGCATGTGGAAAAGTGTCATTGAGAATTATTATATAAAAGAAATGGTGTAGAAGGGAAAAGGATGTCACTTTTGATAGTATTATTATGTTCCCAAAATTTGGCTTGACTATGTTTTACTTGTGGGAGTTGGGATTTCAAGCTTGAGAAATAGTGAAAGCTCTTCCTTGTGAGGAAATCTTGGAGCTATTTTTTTTCTAGTTTCTTGTGTGTGACCCCTTTGCGACTCAGAGAGATAAGGGGGAAGAAAAGTACCCCTAGAATTGGCTGGTAGTAAAGAAGAAGTGCAATCCCATGTTGAAGGACATCCTCAATTCTCCATCTTAATCAGTTTCAGTATTTAATTTTATGAAATTTTAAATTGTAGTAAGAGTAAATTTTGTATATCAAAATTAAAAAAAAAAAAAAATTGTTGCAGAACTCTGTTGTAATCTGAAAACTAGAATTTTTTAAATCGTTGCAAAATTAATTTGCAGACCTAGAATTTAGAATTTCGAATGGTAGTTGCCAAATTAATTTACAAATCACGAATTTAGAATTTTGTAGGGTCGCTGCAAAATTAATTTACAGACCTAAAACTTATAATTTCAAATGGTAGCTTCCAAATTAATTTACAAATACAGAATTTAGAATTTTGTAGGGTCGGTGCAAAATTAATTTACAAACCCAGAATTTATAATTTCGAATGGCTACTGCGAAATTAATTTACAAATCCAGAATTTAGAATTTCGTATTGTCACTACAAAATTAATTTACAGAAATAGAATTTAGAATTTAGAAGGGTCGTTGTCAAATCAATTTACACATCTAAAATTTAGAATTTCGTATGGTCGCTGTAAAATTGACTTGCAAATCTGGAAACTAGAATTTTGTAGGATCGCTACAAAATTTTTATACAAATATGGAAACTACAACTCTGTATGGTAGCTTCAGAATTGTTATGAAAAGATGGAAATTTAACCTATGATTTATGAACTATTGTTGTTATTAAAAATTTAATGATAGATTTGATATAAATTAGAATGTAAATTGTTGAATTTTATTTTAAAATATCCTTGAGTATGGATCAAATGATTAATGATACTATTATCATATATACCTGTAATGTATGTGGATGGATCATTTTCCAAGATATCCCTTCCATTTCAATTATTTTCTGATTTTATTCTATAGATTGATGTGAGGAATTGTGCCAACCCGTAATGAACCATTGAACCTAGTATCTAATTTTTTTCTATTCTTTATTCGGTGGAGTGGTACCTCCAACGAAACTGGGCATAGTAGATGTGATAATAGAGTACCATATTAAGTTATGTCATGATTTTGGATAGAATACCTTTAAGTTAGTATGAACAATATAAATAATATTTAATAAGGATTTTTAATGAAAGTAATTAATGATAGATTTTAAGTATTATTGTTATGTGTATACATATTGACTACTAATGAAATTCAAAAAGTAAGAAAGGCCTTCCAAGAATGACTGGGATTTATCCCAATAAAATAAAATTTAATAATAGTTACAGTAAAAGGGTTGAGCACCTCTTATGCACCACTCTACTTCCATGGGATTGATTTAAATTGATAATATGATCAAAAATTCATTTGATTTATGTAATGGCTTTGGAATGTTTATGAATTAATGGTTATGAACTATTTAGTGATGAACTATGTAATGCTTATAATAAGATATTTTATATTAAGAGTGTTAAAGTAAAATCATTTGGGTTAATAAGCATATTGTAAAACTTATTAAATGATAAAGGGTGATGTTCATTTAGGAAGAATGGTCGAAGATTTGAAGCAACAAATTCAACTTAGAAATACTATACTATTCTAGTAATAGAGATACTATTATATATTTTACTCAAGAGGAATTTAAATTAAAACTTTAAGGATACAATAGAGTGGGGATTAAAATTTAGTAAGTAAATGAGTTGTAAAATGTCTTGAAACATTACAATTAAGTTGGTTCTTTAACAATAAATTTTAACTACCTTAATAAGTGTTAAGCAACAACTATGCAATTGATATAAGATAACTATGCCTTGGATATAAGATAAAAATTTAATTGCACAATCCATGATCGAGATTGATGTCATAATGTTGAGTATGCAATTAGTGTGATTGTTATATACTTCAGAACATGACTCACCTATTAAAAACTATAGAATTGTTGTTGACAATTATGGTTAGGGGTATGAATTTAATATGAATTGTAAGTCTAAATTGAAGAGAAATTGATTATTTCTGATGTGCTTATTATGTATATTGTTATGTTAAATTCAGTAGTAAATTAAATAATATCATTATCCACAATGGAGTTTTAATTATTGAGATTACAAAGTGGATTACAACACTAACATTTATATGGTAATAGCGATGATTTTGTAATGGAATGAAACCAGACAATTGAGTAGTTTCTTATGATGTGAAATTTGAATGGTGAATTGATGAATTATGTACTAGTATAATGAGTTATTGAATGAATTTAATTTCACTATGATTAAGTACCTTATCGTCAAATTTAGTCTCGAGTCTAGGTTAGAGTTGGTTACAAGAGTAGATACCTTCATGTTCATCGGAATAGTTTCCAGTCCTGAGACCTTATATGATCAAAATCAATCAGATGAATCATGGACTTGAGCATTGACTATGTGTCTTGAAGGTCCTAACCTTGTAGGCTAGGTTGGGCAGGTAGACATATTTTTTTATCTTTATGTGATATGGTTGATATTCGAATAAGAATGATGTTGTATTTGAATCTTGTTGTGTAGTGATATAGATGAGAATAGAATGTGTAAACATCGATGCATGTTATTTTCAAAAAACACTTATCCTAACTAACATTTCAAAAACAAAATATTTACCAATACTGTACTCACTTAAAATTATATCTTAAAGGATGGGTAATTGCACTAAAGCCTAAAACATGTACTCTATTACTATAAATTTCATTTCTATGTATCTTATTTATAGCTCATGAAGTTCAATGAAATATTTGGGTATTGTTTTAATGATGGGTCCCTTTTTATTTTTTGAGAGAACGCATTAAATAATAAGGAGCCATGAACCACTCTCATGCCTCACTGGCTTCTACAAAGTTCCATATCCAAGTCATGAAGTCTATACAGGTAATTACATTGATTTTAGTTGGCATTCGAACTGTTATTTATCATATAAGAGGTCAATTACATTTTATTCTTGATCAGTTATATACTTTATTCTACAGGTATCTAATTTTTCATACTCCTAGTTCACATGAAAAACTACCCTTAGGAGATGAAGGTAATTATCTATCACTTACTTGTGTCTCTCCTCAAGCTAAACCTTTCACTATATTAACCATTTTTGTTTCTTTATACAGGTTGCAAAATTTATTGATATGTAATGTTAAGCCCTAATATTGGCTCATTACCCCTTAATTGGGGCATATTAGATTAGTAATGTTATTTTATTTATGTCGGCTTTATTCCATTTCTTGTAATTATACCTCCTAGTCTCCTATATATAGTAAGGAGACATTTTCATTTGGAATCATCTTGTACTTGAACATTTAAGTGGGGTAAAAGGAGGTTGCCCCCTCAAAGAGGATTATTATATGAAATTATATCTTTCTCAAGGCGTTGAGTACTTTTTCTGAGGTTTTTTCTATGTTATATTGATATTTGGTTCTTAACATATGGTATCAGAGCTTAAGGTCTTGGGGTTTCACTGCTACATTTGAGACACCTTGTAATTTTTGCTATAAAGTTTTTTCTACAATGTTTCAGAAGGAAACGTTTGGAGTATATTTAGTAGACGTATCAAGGTACGTTGGGTTAAAATTTTAGCTCTTGAGGCCTTATACGTTCGGAGATACGGCCTGTACAAGATAGGGTTATGGAATCATCCTGAATTGAGTCATTGCGTAATTTTCACTATAAAAAGGTTTTTGTAATGTTTCAGACCCTGAAATCCAGATGATATTCACAAACATTAGTAAGGTATCTGTGGTAAAACGTTCAGCTTATGGGTCATCTTAAATTTGTAGATAAACCCTGTGTAATATAGGGTATCTAAGTAATCTTATTGACTAGTCTCAAGAAGGTATTCCAGGTAAAAAAATCATAACTTATTCCTATAATATCCAAATTGAGTGGGACTAGTTTCATTGGATCATGGACAGTTTGCAGTATTTCTTTTACGAGTTTTAGAATTTTATATCAATTATTTTGTGTGGGGCACACTATAAAAGTGATATCTACTGGAAAGTCCAAAAAGTGGCAAGTTGTGGGGAAGTTACCATAAATTCCACTTGGCACATCCAATTTTGATCAGACCTGTGGAATTGCAGAGAAGAAATATCAGAGAACTACATAAAATAAAGTTTCATACCCAGAAGAGCCAAAACTTGGGAGTTACAACAGAATAAAGACTGTCTAGCAGAACCACCTCAAAATCAAGGTTCAACAGTGATACTTGGCCAACATGCCACCCAAAAAGGGAACTTCTACACCAAATAAGCCTCCAGACAATCCTACTTGGACTCTTGATGAAGGTGAAGAAATGCATAGGGACATAAATGATTTACAAAAGAAGATAGTAACAAAAGATGAAATATAAGAGATGGAAGCTAAGTTGGAGGCAAAGATGGATGGTTTAAAAGAGGAGATCATGGAAGTATTGAAAAATTTAATAGTAGAGAAGACACCTGAAAGTGAAAATGCATCCCATGAAATTCATGATGAGGACACAAGAAAGGTGAATCAAGAATGGAGAAAGTCCAACTTTGGGTTGAAGACCAACCACATTCCTAAGATCGATATGAGGAAGTTTGATGGCAAGGACCCAATCACTTGGATACTTAAAATGGAGCAATTCTTTCATCTAGATAATGTGCCACATAGACAAAAGGTACGAATTGTTTTTTTATATTTAGAACCTAATCAATTTGTATGGTATCAATGGCTTTGTTCTCGCAAATCACTCATCACTTGGACAATTTTCACGGAAGAAATGATAGCACACTATGAGGATACAAGG
>JZKD02S0918889.1:567011-581067 GCA_000966675.3 Picea glauca | reverse complement strand
TGCTCACTTTGCAGAAGTAGAGGAACTATTATACGTTCTATAAATCATGAAATAGGGTTATACATATATATAAATGATTGTATATACACATATATGTAATCATACATAAAGAAATGAAAGAGCAGTTGTATGTTCCTACTGGTAATTAAACAGGGTTATACTGTAACATCCCACTGTTGCACGCACTGAGAGGCAAGCTGGGATATAGTTTTTCTCTGGTTTAGTGTGTGTCACCCCTTTGTGGATCGGGGGGCTAAGGGGGAAGATCATTACCCCTAGCGTTGGCTGAGAGGTACCGGTGAAGTCTCGTCGGTCCGCAAGTGGGAGCTGCACGGAGCGCATGGGACAACGACTCAGAGTGGACAAATTGGGCTATGGTACGCTTACTTGATTCTGCATGGTAGATTATTATTATACCTTACACTTTCATTTCTGTATTTTTAATGGGGTAAAGAAAATGTTTGACTCAACATTTCAACTGAGAACTTAAATTTCCCCATAGCCTTAAGCTCCCTGCTTGACTTGATTCCCTTGGCATTCGATCCCTGCATGTTGCGACTGTCCTTTGGTTTTGTTTATTGTTGTGAAGAGTGGTGCCTTTTACTTCGTCCTCATCTCTAGTTTGTCAGTCCACGCCTGAGTAGTTGGCTAGGAGCCAAATCGATGGTCATAACTTCGGTGCACAACAACCTATATATTTTAATGCCCTTCTTTTATGTGCGTGGATGATGAGCGAAGGATGTGTTTTCCCAAATGTTTACCCCTTCTTATCTTTGCGTTTGATATTTGTCTTTCTTTAGTCTCTGCATGTTATATCACCTCTGCATCTTAATCATTCTCGGCATCTGAAAACCGTGTTTAGTATTCTCTGCATTTCAACACCCTCAACCACAATTTTTAACTATACATTTATATATATTTCTTGATAAATTGAACTCTGCGTTTTTATATATTGCTGGATAAATTAAATATGTGTTGTAGTACCTCCATCGGAACTTAACTCTCTATTTGTTTTATTGATGGAAATATTCTTTGCATTTTTTTTATACCTCTTCACCTTAGTTTATTTGAAGATGATTTTAATCTGGATTGTACACTTGATTGACAACCTTTACATTTTGAATGAGTTTTTTCTTTGAATGTCAGTAAGGTTGTGCCTTGAGACATAGTGAATTTTTTTCCTTGAGTGCATGATTCTTGTTACACCTGAACCACTACGACATTTTCACTGTAATACATTGTGATTTGACACTTGTTAAGATTGCAATCGTTGCTTGTTAAGACTGCAATTTTTCCAATTGTTACCTGGCGATGTTTCCAATTGTTACCTGGTGATTTTGGCCACGTGTTAAGACTGCAATCATTGCTTGTTAAGACTGCAATCGTTGCTTGTTAAGACTGCAATTTGCCAATTATTACCTGGAAATTTTGGCCACTTGTTAAGACTGCAATCATTGGTTATTAAGAATGGGATTTTCCAATTGTTACCTGACGATTTTCCCAATTGTTAAGATTGTGATTTTTCCACCTATTACCTTGTGATTTTGGCCACTTGTTAAGACTGTGATTTTTCCAATTGTTACCTGGTGATTTTGCTACTTGTTAAGACTGGGATTTTTCCAATTGTTAAGACTACAAATCGTTGCTTGTTACCTCGTGATGTTACCCTCTTTAGGAATGTGCTTTCATTAATTATTACCTGCATTGATTGCATTTTCATTAATTATTACCTGTGTTTTCATTTGTTGACGGCTTGCGTTGAATGCATTTCATTAATTATTAACATCAATTGACAGTGAAATTATATCAATGATTCATATGAATTTATCACTGACTGCATTTTAACATCATTTTCTAGTGAAATTATATTAATGACAACCACCTTTTTACTTGACTAGAAGATAACATTCTCATACAACGAGTATAGTCAATGGTAGCTGATGAATTGTAGTCAAAATAATAATGTTGTTGTACAACGTATGCACTACGTGTAAGTGTTGTATTCGTGAGCGTAGGTACAATGTATTGGTGTGTTGGTCAATGATTCATTCCTTGATTAGACAACAGTGGATTTTAATGAACAACGATTTTTTTTTATGGTTAAATTTGTTATTACGCAACAACTTTAATGATTAATCGATAGTTGTTATACCTTAGTACTGTTAATATGTTTTAACCGAGTGTTGGAAGTTAATATTGTTAATAGTGTTATGTTTATAACATTATACATTGTTATTATTATACTGTTATATATTAGCAACTAATAAATAGCATTTGTATTTAATGTTAATGTAGAATTGTAATTTATTGACTAATTTGTAATTTAGGCTTGCTAATTAGATTGGTAATCAATGTTAAATTAGATTGTAAGTATTGACTAATTTAGAATTGATTAATGGTTGGGTAGTTGGCGAAGTCATGCAAGATCTTGCGCTTTTCTTCGAATAACGTCATCATGCGTCTCGTTGATCTTTTTCTTGGGGTGTGGGTGTAGTCCTCTTGTCAGTAAGTTGGCTCCTAGCGAGTTGGATTCATATGGAGTCCTTGGTCCATATAGGTTAGGTAGCGTCATTGTTATCGCTGCACCTATCACCTAGGGATGTCATGAGTCCTGATGAGGGGATCATGGTGTGCCCTATTGGATAGAGGTGAATGCTAACTTGGCTGGAGTCTGTGCCTTCTGTGTGAGAGTTTTTTATCATTGTAAGTTTTCTAGTGGTGCATGGGTTGAACTCCTTCATGCTTTGAGTTGCACGCCATCGAGGTTCTAGTTAACTGGTCATAGAGGCCATTGTGTCAGGATGGGGATGTTGTCCCTTAGCTTGTAGGTGTGGTCATGTTTGTGTCAGGTGGGTAGTCATTTCACCTTATTGTTTTATGCATGTTTCACCTAGTTTCTCTTGTGACAGTGTGTGGAGTCATAATTGCCTATTGCCTATTCTATGGACGTGGTGCTCACTGTCAGATGTGTTGTTTGGGTGAAATCGTTGTTGTCGTCCTATTTAAAAAATAAAATAAAATAATAATTATACCTTCTGCTTCGCTTATAGTCATAACGTAGTGGGGTCATTACATATGGTATCAAAGATGGTTCAACACGCGACTTGGGATAACTATGGCTTTCATTGATATTATATTTGATTATAATGTTGCTAATTAACTTGACTTGTATTCATGTAGGTAATCATGGTTAGAGGACGTGGTGTAGGCAGACGATGGGGTGTTAGGAGAGGAGGCGCGATTCCTCTAGTAGCATCCACGCCTGAGGGGTCTAACCCCCAGGGAGATGAACAGGTTTTCAGGAAGGAGAAGATAGTGGTGGGTGATGTGGTTGGACTGATGAGGTATATTCAGCACATGTCTGGGGCACTGACTAGCCATTTGGACAGAGATGAGGCCAGGGTGCCGACACCCCCTCAAGGTCCATCAGGTGCTCCATTTAGTACTGGTAGCATTCACTACGAACTTGAGAAGGTCAAATTTTCTAATCTCTTTGGTGCCCCAGATGGCACAACCACCGAGGCATGGTAGGATAATATGGTGATATTCTTTGCACTTTGCGACTATACTTCAAACATGAAGGTCTGCATGGTGGTCTTTCAACTGGAAGGGAGCAAAAGTTTAGGCCTGATCAATAGAACAAACCAAGATTCTAGGCTGGTGGTCCATCGTCTTCTACTTTGGGTACTAGGAGTACTAGACTGAAGAAGGGGTGTTGGAATTTTGGGGAGCCACACTACCAGCGCGACTTCCTAGTGGAGAGGACTAGAGCATCTAGATAAGTCAGACCCACTATCGTGGGAGATTTGGGCAAGGCCCATTGGATTCATGTAGTGGTGAATAACTACCAGGCAGAGCACCAATCAAATTCGAGACGTCAGGTACCATCTCTGACCAGACCCTTAGTATTTTGATAGATCTCGGTGCTACCGAGAGTTTCATTTTTGGTGCAGCACTAAAAATGATTAAGGTAAAGGCAATCGAACATGATGAGTTTATCTTTGTAGAGATGGCTTCGGGAGCCAAAAAAAAGGTTGGAGGCAAGGTTACGGGTTGTACCCTTAACCTGGGAGAGTTTGTCACCAGGTCAAACCTGTATGTCATAATCTTAAGATCTTATGACATAGTGATTGATATGGATTGGTTGGAATTACATTAAGAGATACTCAACTATAAGACAAAATGGTTGAGCTTGGTCGATGACGAGGGATAGAGATGGATAATTGTAGGTTGGAACCAGGGAGTTTCCCTGAGATTTGTCTCTTCCTTGCAGTTACAGAAGAACATGCACAAGGGATGTAATATTTATGCAATCCTTTCATTGAATGAAATAGGAGTAGCGGAAGGTCTAGAACACCTATCGGTGGTGAGAGAGTTTTCAGATGTCTTTCTAGAGGAGTTACCTGGGATGTCGTCAGAGAGCGAATTGGAGTTTACCACAGAACTAAAACTGGGGACTAAACCGATAGCTAGAACGCCTTATCAGATGTTGACCCCAGAGTTACAGGAGTTAAGGATGCAAATGAAGGAGTTCTTGGACCTAGGACTTCTATGCTCGAGTGTGTCAAAGTGGGGTGCGCTTGTTATTTTCATATGAAAGAAGGATGGGTCGTGGAGACTCTGAATTGAATACCGTCAATTGAACAAGGAAATGATCAAGAATTAGTATCCATTACCAAGGATTGATGATTTCTTCGATTAGATGAAGGGTGCGATGTTTTTTTTCAAGAACAACTTGAGATTACGGTATCACCAGTTACGAATCAAGGAGGAGGAATTCCCTAAGACATCCTTTAATATCAGGTTTGATCATTACGAGTTTATTTTTTTACTTTTTGGACTGACAAACACCCCAGGGGTATTTATGATTTTGATGAACAGGGTGTTCCACGAGTACTTGTACAAGTTCATCCAAGTATTCATTGATGATATTTTGATTTACTCTCGGATGATGGAGGAGCACAATGAGCACTTGTGCTTGGTACTACAGTTTCTGCGAGAGCACAAATTGTATGGGAAGTTATCCAAATGCGTGTTTTATCAATTGAAGATTCACTACTTATGTCATGTCATATCTGACGAAGGCATCGTCATGGATCCAACAAAGGTCAAGGCTATGATGGAATGGCCTGTGCTGACGAATGTCCCAGAAGTGCGTATATTTATGGGTTTAGTAGGATACTATTGATGGTTCATCGAGGGATTTTTGAATGTAGAAAATCTGATCACAGAGTTGCAGAAGAAGAACAAGAAGTTTGTTTGGACCAAGAAATGCATGGAAGCATTTCGGAGGCTCAAATAGTTGTTGACAACAACACCAATACTAAATCTCCCTAACATTGATGCGGACTTCTTGGTATGCATGGACGCATCCAAGGAAGTCTTAGGCAGAATCTTGATGCAATATGGTCGAGTGATCTCTTACATCTCGAGGAAAATGAGAAGGCACGAGGAGAACTATGCGATGCACGATTTGGAGTTGTTAGCAATTGTCTATGCCTTGAAGGTTTGGAGACACTACCTTGTTGGATGGAAATTTGAACTAAAAACAAACCACTGTGGACTAGAGCACATCATTACGCAAAGCGAACTAAATGCGTGACAACGAAATTGGTTGGAATTGCTTAGCAAGTAGGACTTCGAGATTTCTTACATAAAGGGAATAGTGAACTGAGTGGCAGATGCGTTGAGTCGGAGACCACACATCTTCTCAGTGTTGCCTCTTTAGACGAATCTACGTGAAAATATTCTAACTTTACAATGCGATGATGACTGGTACAAAGAGGTCAAGGATTTTATTGGAAAAAACACAATGATGGTACCAAGATTTGAAGGATTTATGTTTGACGACGATGGATTATTGAGGTTTAAAAATTGGATTTATGTACCACTGAAGGACAAGTTGAGGAGTTTGTTCCTAAATGAGGCTCACCGAGCAGTGTACATGGCCCACCCAAGAGTCATGAAGATGAGGGCTGACCTTAAACCCTTATTCTTCTGTAAGGGAATGAAGGGAGACATAGTCAACAATGTGGCCAGATGTCTAGAATGTGAGCAGGTAAATGCTAAACACAGACATCCAACATGATTACTATAGCCACATGCTATTCAAAAATCGAAATGGGAGGTCATTTCGATGGATTTCATTGTTGGATTACCACTGACAACAAGGAGACACAAATCAATTTTTGTGGTAGTAGACACTTTGACGAAGAGTGCTCATTTTATTCTAGTGTGTACGATGTATTAGGCACCTGACATAGCTAGAGTTTTCATTAGTGAGATTGTGAGGCTACATAGCGTTCCTAAGAGGATTATATATGATCAAGGACCGATTTTTACTAGACAATTTTTTACAAGTTTCCAAGAGGCCTTGAGAACCCAACTTAATTTTAGTACTGCATATCACCCAAAGACTGACGGGAAAACTGAACGAACAAACCAAATCTTGGAAGACATGTTGCGCATGTATGTGATGGACCAACAAAAGTGTTGGGAAGAATTATTGCCACTGTTAGAATTTGCTTATAACAACAACTACCAAAGCACCATTAATATGGTGCCTTTCAAGTTCCTTTATGGGCGACCATGTCAGATGCCTTTGAGTTGGGATCATCTTGAGGATAGTTTCCTGGTGGGACCAAAAAAGATCCAAGAAATCGAAGAGAAAATGCAAACAATGAGACAAAGGATCAAAGAAGCACAGGATCGACAAAGTGGGTGATCACGTATTCTTATGGGTAAAACTGCATAGCAGTTCGATCAAGTTTGGAAAGGGAGATAAACTCTCTCCTACATTCATGGGACCTTTCGATATTGTGGAGAGGAAGGGGCTCATGGCCTATCGACTAGCCTTTCCTAATTCTTTGAGGCGTATGCACGATATTTTTCATGTATCTATTTTGAGACATTATATTAGTGATCCTACACATGTTATTGACATGAGTTCCTTGTAGGTATCGGAGGAGGGGGCTCTCACGGCTGAGACGATCAGTATCCTAGATCATTGCATTCGATAGCTATGATGTTGGATAGTAGATCAGGTTAAGTTCCAGTGAGACAACTATAGTCTGCACTCGGTGACCTGGGAGGACACATATGATATGGGCCAAGAATTTCCATTTTTGTTTGATAGATAAACTTATGATACTGTGATACACATTATTTCGACACTTATATACTGTGAAAATTCGGGACGAAGTTTAGACCAAGAGGGGGTGTATGTAACATCCCTCTCTTGTGCACATTGATCGAAATTATTCTTTGAGGACACTTGCTTGCAAGTGACCCAGATTATTATACTATTGGGCATTTGATTATGATTATGAGGCATTATGGATTGATGACATGTTATTTTTTTGTATTCACATAGATAGGTGTTATTGAATCGATTTTCCTAAGTGTGCAGGATTTTGGACCTCGAGGATGCAGAGGAATCAATGACACCCCTTGGAATCTGGACGAAGTGAGGGAGTGGACAATTAGGGTTTGATTGTTGTATATATGACCTATGTGCATCTTCTTATATGTTATGATTATGGATTTTATTCTGACACAATTTGTTGATGATGCAAGATGACGATAGCTTTCCAACCAGACTCACATGTGGAGTAGAGGGGTCACGCATGATAACTAGAAACGTTGAGGGAGAGGTGTGGACAGGAGCCCTGCCATGGCCTACTAGCACTCATGTCGTGGCTCAAACTGTAGGTTAATGATTACCTAGTTTGAGAAGACCCAAGATGTCATGATGGCCAACTGGGACAGTCCCTCACAATGATTCTAAGGGGTGCACAATAAGGGAGGGTCCTTATTCTTTAGAGGCCCTTAGTCTCCCATAAGATCACCTGACGGAGTATTGACTCCAGGGGTTTTTGATGTCTACCAATTTAGTCAAGAGGTGAGTGGCACCTTTGAAGCATGTAGTGCATCCTAAAGGGCATGTCATTCAAGGGAAACAAAATGAGGTGAGTTCCACCCTTGGAGCACCTAGTGTGTCCTAAAGGGCACATCGCGTTGTTAAATAATAAATGAATAAACCTATATGGCCTTAGAATGAATGAGGTGATGATAAATATTTAAAACAATTTCCCTAACAAAATGTCACCCAGCCTAGGAAAATAAAATCTAGGTCTAAGTGATAGTTGTGATAAAAAATATATATTTATATAAAAATAATAATAATAATAATAATAATAATAATAATAATTAATCATTTGATGATAAGGGGGTAAGAAACTCAATTAATTTATAAAAATATTTTGGGGGATAAAATTTTAAAAAGGGGAAAAAGGGGAAATAATTGTTTCATTACATATGCTAATTAAAAATTTATTAATTAAAAAGAAAAAGGGGAAAAAGGTAATTTTCTGCACTTGCCAATTTGAGTTTTAAATGAAAAGGGAAAGAGGAAAATTTAAAAGAATTAGGAATCTAAGGAAAAATGGGGAAGCATAAAGAGAAAGGGAAACATAAGGAAAAAGAAGAATGACTAACTTAGTAAGGTATCTTGCATTTAAGAAATTTCTAAATTGAACTCAACTAGTAAATTAGTAAGGGGGTAAGTCATTAAAATGTATAAGGGAATATGAGGACACCTAGGAGCAATTCTAGGAATGCTTTTAGGTGGGTGAGGGAAATAGAAGTAATTAAATAATTTCTTGTGCAACGAAGGGAATGGGTGACACATGTACGGGGAGGATTTTTCTGAATTAAATTATTGAACAATAAATTAAATGGAAATTTGGGAAAGAAGTGACTTAGAAATTCTATATAAAGGAGGGAGGAGGAGAAGGATAGATATCTTCTATTATGTGTAACGTTACACTGCAGAATTTTAGACTTGACTGACTTAGCTTGTGGGAGTTGGGATACCCAGCTCGGTGAGGAGTGGTAGCTTGGCCTTGCGAGGTGAGTTGGGAGCTAGTTGTTCTCTGGTTTAGTGTGTGTGGCACCTTTTTGTCTCGGGGGTATAAGGGGGAAGAAGATTACCCCTAGCATTGGCTCATAGGTACCAGAGAAGTCTCATCGGTCGACAAGCAAGAGTTTCATGGAGCACATGGGACAAGGAATCATAGCGGATGACTTGGGCTATGGTACGCTTACTTGATTCTGTATGGTATAGTATTATTATAACTCACTCTTTCATTTTTGAATTTGTAATTGGGTAAAGATAATGTTTGACTCAACATTTCAATCGAGAACTTAAATTTCCCCATAGCCTTAAGCTCGTTGCTTGACTTGATTCCCTTGGCATTCGATCCCTACATGTTACAATTGTCCTTTGGTTTTGTTGATTGTTGTGAAGAGTGGTGCCTTTTACTTTGTCCTCATCCCTAGTTTGTTAGTCCATGCCTGAGCAGTCGGCCAAGAGCTGAATCGATGGTCGTCACTTCGGTACACAATGACTTATAGATTCTAATGCCCTTCTTTTCTGTGCATGGATGATGAGCAAAGGATGTGTTTTCCTAGTTGTTTACCCCTTCTTATGTCTTCGTTTTATCTCCGCCTTGCTTTGGTATATGCATATTATATCACCTCTGTGTCTTAATCGTTCTCGGCATATGAAAACTGTGTTTAATATTCTCTGCATTTCAACACCCTCAACCACAATTTTTAACTCTACCTTTATATATATTGTTGGATAAATTAAACTCTGCATTTTTATATATTGTTGGATAAATTAACTCTGCATTGTAGCACCTCCCTCGCAACTTACCTCTGTGTTTTTTTTATTGATGGCAATATTCTCTGTATTTTTTTTTATACCTCTGCACCTTAGTTTATTTGAAGACAATTTTAGTCTCTGTTGTACACTTGATTGACAAAGTTTACATTGACTGAATTTTTCCTTTGAATGAAAATAAGGATGTGCCTTGAGACACAACGATAACTTTTCCTTGAGTGCATGCTTCTTGTTACACCTGAACCACTAAGAAATTTTCACTGGAATACATTGTAATTTGACACATGTTAAGACTGCAATTGTTGCTTGTTAAGACTGCGATTTTTCCAATTGTTGCCTGGTGATTTTGCCAATTGTTAATACTACGATTTGCCAATTGTTACCTATTTTGGCCACTTATTAAGACTGCAATTGTTGCTTGTTAAGACTATGATTTTCCAATTGTTACCTTGCGATTTTGGCCACTTGTTAAGACTGTAATCGTTGCTTATTAAGACTGTGATTTGCCAATTGTTACCTGGCGATTTTTCCAATTGTTAAGATTGTGACTTGCTAATTATTACCTGGCAATTTTGGCCACTTGTTAAGACTGCAATCATTTCTTGTTAAGACTTTGATTTTCCAATTGTTACCTGGCAATTTTTCCAATTGTTAAGACTGTGATTTTGCCAATTATTACCTGGCGATTTTGGCCACTTGTTAAGAGTGTGATTTTGCCAATTGTTACCTGGCGATTTTTCCACTTGTTAAGACTGCAATTTTGCCAATTGTGAAGACTACAAATAGTTTCTTGCTACCTGACGGTGTTACCTTCTCTAGGAATGTGTTTTCATTAATTATTACCTATGTTTTCATTTAATGATGGCCTGCATTGAATGCATTTAATTAATTATTAACATCAATTGACAATGAAATTATATCAATGACTGATATGAGTTTATCACTGACTATGTTGTAACATCATTTTCTAGTGAAATTATATTATTGACAACCACCTTCTTATTTGACTAGAAGATAGCATTCTCAGACAACGAGTATAGTCAATGGTAGCTGATAAATTGTAGTCAAATTAGTAATGTTGATGTACAGCGTATGCACTGCGTGTAAGTGTTGTATTTGTGAGTGTAGGTACAATGTATTGGTGTGCTGGGAAGCGATTCATGCCTTGATTAGATAGCAGTGGAGTTTAATGAAAAACAATTTTTGTTTATGGTTAAATTTGTTATTACGCAACAACTTTAATGATTAATTGATAGTTGTTATACCTTAATACTGTTAATATGGATTAACTGAGTGTTTGAATTTAATCTTGCTAATAGTGTTATCTTTATAAAATTATACATTTTTATTGTTATACTATTATATATTGGCAACTGATAAATATGATTTGTATTTAATGTTAAATTAGAATTATAATGTATTGACTAATTTGTAATTTAGTCTTACTAATTAGATTGGTAATCAATGTTAATTTAGATTGTAAGTATTGACTAATTTAGACTTGATTAATGGTTGGGTAGTTGGAGAAGTCATGTAAGATATTGTGCCTTTCTTTGAACGACGTCATCATGCGTCTCGTCGATCTTTTTCTTGGGGTGTGGGTGTATTCCTCTTGTTAGTAACTCAATGTCTAGTGAGTTGGATTGATCTAGAGTCCTTGGTCCACAAAGGTTAGGTAGTGCAAGGTTATCGCTGCACCTATCACCTAGGGACGCCATGAGTCCTGATGAGGGGATCATGGCGCGCTCTATTGGATAGAGGTGAATACTAACTTGGTAAGATTATATGCCTTTTGTGTGAGTGTTCTTGATCGTTGTAAGTTTGCTAGTGGCGCATGGGTTGAATGCCTTCATGTTTTGAGTTTCACACCATTGAGGTTCTAGTTAACTAGTTGTCGAGGCTATTGTGTCGAGATGGGGATGTTGTGTTGGAAGGTTTACAGTTGGGAGTGAGTTTTTCATTGATGGCAAGAACAACGATGGCAAAGATTAGCAGCACAGTGATAATGGAAGAGGAGGAGCAACAATGAACTTTGGATCTTATTCAGAATCCCCGATGACTGTCAGATATGAATTCAGAGAGGAGTAGCATGCAGTAGATGGGAATAGATCTAGGGCGTTCGATCTAAGCATGGGGTTTGTCCATCGTTGGATCAGGGAGAACCTGCACGTTCATTAAAGAGAAAGGAGAAGCGGGCATACAAAATTCCGAAAGAAGGAGGATCATCCATCTTCGGGTAGGACACATAGTCACAGATCAACATTCCGCTGACTAAAAATTCAAAAGAAGGAAGTGCTCTATCCTTCCAACTCGCGAAATTTGAAATGGACAAATGACCTAAAATGTTGGATCTAGGATTGATCGGGGACGGACGTGTGGTGAAAGATCAGAGCACCACAAAGACTCCATTTCAGAGTTTCCCAGATCAGGAAATCCAAAGGAAAGAGGTTCAAATTCGCAATATGTGAAATCACGAAAAAATCTTGGAGTCTCGGCTATCATGACTTGGAGTGATGACACCCTTCATCATAGAAATTGCGAGATGCGAATTCACGATGAGATCTGGACCGTCAATACACCAAGATTCTGGACCGTTGATCTAAGCTCCATCTCAGAGTCTCACCTATCGTGACTTGGAGTGACGAGAACCTCCATCTAAGGAATTGAGAGATGTGAATTCACGATGAGATCTGGACTGTCAATACACCAAAATTATGGACCGTTGATCTAAGCTCCATCTCGAAGTCTCACCTATCACTACTTGGAGTGACGAGAACCTCCATCTAAGGAATTTCGAGATGCGAATTCATGATGAGATTTGGATCATCAATACACCAAGATTCTGGACCATTGATCTAAGCTCCATCTCAAAGTGTCACCTATCGCAACTTGGAGTGACGAGAACCTCCATCTAAGGAACAATGAGATGTGAATTCACGATGAGATCTGGACTGTCAATGCACCAAGATTCTAGACTATTGATCTAAGCTCCATCTCGGAGTCTCGCCTATCGCAACTTGGAGTGACGAGAACCTCCATCTAAGGAATTGCGAGATGCAAATTCACGATGAGATCTGGACCATCAATACACCAAGATTCTGGACCATTGATCTAAGCGCCATCTTGGAGTCTCACCTATCATGACTTGGAGTGATGAGAACTTCCATCTAAGGAACAACGAGATGCAAATTGACGATGAGATCTGGACCGTCAATTCATTGAGATCGTGGACCGTCAATCAGGGTCGATGAAGGTCATAAGTTTAGAAAAATACCGAAAAGGTGAAATGGATGTACCATGTGGTCACATCGGTGGAAGATGGGGGAAGGAGATAGTGCAGACAAGCTCCTTTTTGGAGTTTCAGGGATCGCGACTGGGAGTGTCGAGACACTTGGTCACACGAATGCCGAATTGCCGAATGTCGAAATGCCGAAATGAATGCAAGATCCAATGGTGCAGGTGAATTTGAGTATGATCAGAGGGATAATGTTTCTCTTCATAGTGTAACTTCTAGAAACCATTGATGGTTTTTGCCAGAAGATTCGAAGAGACTTCTGTGTGATCGCGAGAGGAGCTGAAGAGTCTCTAAGCTTCTTCCAGTGAATGAAGACTATTCTTAGAGGGGATTGACAGATGGATGGGAATTGAAGTCTGTAACTGAAACAGAAAGGATAAGCTCAACTATGCCAGAGAAGATGAGGAGTCTCAACTGCTAGAGAGGTTGAGGAATCTCAGCTGATCATCCAGTGATGTTGGACGCGTAGTGTGAACCACCAGAGAAGATGAAGAGTTGTGATGATCAGGAAGATCACTTGAGATGTCGAGGATATTGGCGTGGTGTGAGCATGCAAAGGCATTGCGCACATTGCATGCACAAGCTGCACAGAAGCTATAAGTACAGGGTACAGAGAAGAGATGTCATTGTGGTTGTTGCTGAGGTGAAGGAATGCATGTGTGAAGAAGTAAAGGGGTGGTGCAGTAGCTGAAATGGACATGAAACAAAAGGTTCATTGAATGGGAATGGCACACAAAGCACAAAAGGAAAAAGAGCAGAATAGGCAGTGGATGCATGTAGGAACATAGTGAGGAAGACTGAGTAGCAAAATCTTGCAGAACAGTGATGAGACTGGTAAGCTATTATTGAACACTATATCACTGTAATAGGTTTCAGTATTTCATATTTATAATCCAGGGTGGTAGGGAGGTGCTAGGGAGGACTGGTGTCCTTAGAGGTTCAAGTGGGTGCTTGAAAACAAGGAGTTGTAGCTTCCTTCTAGTTGGTGCTAGAGAAACTAGGGAGTTGGTGCTTCCTTCTAGTTGGTTCTAGAGAAACCAGGGAGTTGGTGCTTCCTTCTAGTGGGTGCTAGAGAA
>JZKD02S0918889.1:503031-545874 GCA_000966675.3 Picea glauca | reverse complement strand
AAATAGTGTCAATATTTTGGAATCCATATGATAGTTTACATAGTAAACAATATGAATGTATGTCATTATCCAACTATATGAATTTATGTCATTATGGATAAGTGCTAGTTTATTACACACTGTAATTTTTGTATAGCATGACTTAACAAAAACATGGTAGATATTCTAAGGGATATGATATCCCTGGTCGAAATTGTACTAATTACAAATAAGTATAAGATTCCAAATCCAGTAGCGATGATAAATCTACTTTTCTTACAATAAAGGAAATAAAGATGTTCTTTGATCAAATATTGAAGAGTCAAGGAGTTTTAATGTCCCCTAACAAAAAAAAATATTTGAGAAATTTGGGGTACATTAGAAATGGTATAAGAGTTGAAGGTTACAACACTTGGACCTCAAGGCAAGGCCAAATTATTTTAAGTTTTTATTTTTCTATTAAAGAAAAACTAACAAATATCTTTATTGTTACAAAGAAAAAAAAATTGTTGGTATGTTATGATAATGGAAACACAGAGTGAAGAAGAGATTAGGCTTGAAGAAAATCTCGATCAAGGGCTTCCTAAAGAACCTGGGTATAACAATGAAGGAAGTTCAACCACCCAGGTTCTGGAAACAACGAAGAACCTTATCGTGGAATTAACAGTGTTTAAAGAAGATAATGAAAAGCTGAAAAAGGCATAGGAATACCAACAAGAAATAAATGAAATGTTGTTGTGGATCATAGTAACCAAAAAAGAGCCCAAAGGACAATGACAAGGAGGAAGAAGTCAGCAAAATATCCTCTAAAAATTCTGGTCATGAAACAGAAAAGAAGAACAGTTGTTCCAAAGACACACACATGGCAGGAAACAAAACAACCATAGGAAGAAAAGGAAAACAAGTAGATCACCTAGAAGGTGAATTCAATAAAATAAAACCATCCACCTTTGATGGAGAATCAAATATGGGTGAATAGGCGGAAGCATGGCTACTAGATATAAAGAAATGCTTCCAACTTTATAATTACTCTTGTAATATGAAATTCAGAATGGTCATTTATAACCTGAAGGGAAAAGGAAATATCTAGTGGCAAGACCTGAAATTGGCCAAGGGATTGAAAGCGAAACAGATGGAATGGACATATTTTAAAAAATATTTCAAAAAACGATATTTATCAGAAATCTATTACGAAATAAAGTCTAAACAATTCGACGAGCTAAGACTCAAACAAATAGCTATCAGTGATCTGATAAATAATTTTCTCGAACTATTGATATTTGTACCATACATCAAGGAAGACAAAGTAAAGATACAATGATTATTAAGTTGTCTACCATAGTCGTACAAAGAAATAATTGATTTTGAAAATCCGAAGACCTTAAAAGAATTGTTCATGAAGGCTTGGATGCACTATGATCAGTGAAAACAAAGGTCTAAAATTCCCAAGGCATGGAAGGACAAGAAACAAGACATAATGAATGAACAAAAGAACCACTTCCAACCATCCCCTTTCTAGAATATGGAAAAAGGTTTCCAAAAGAAGGAGTATCATTACAACACCCAGAGTTCTCAAGGGGGAGGTAGAATAGTTAATCTGGGAGTCAAGAAAGTTTGGGACATCCCTAGAGAGCCATTAAAGTGTTGCAAGTGTGGAGGACCTAATTTGAGGAGGAATTGTCCATACTTAACTTCCACAACAAGAACTACAGTCCATAACCTGCAATAAGATTCTACAGTAGGACATATGGGAAGAAGCGTACACAGAATTAATGTAGTTGTGGATGGAAGGAAAGTTGATCATCTATCCACTATCGTGGAGGTTGAAGGTAAAATTCATGATAACCACATTTCTATATTAATTGACCCAGGAGCTAGTCTGAGTTATGTTACTCCTGATTTAGTTAAATTAAACAAATTCAATAAACTAAAGCATGTTAAGTCCTGGTTAGTACATTTGGCAACAAGGACTAAGACAAAAGTAACAGATTTCATTTTTGAATGTAAACTCAACATATATGGTCAAAGTACAAAGTTAAATTTGAACATTTTACCTTTGGGATCTTAATATATAATCATTGGAATGGACTGGTTAGAGAAACATAAAGTAATTTTGAACTGTTATGAAAAGTTACTTACTTACAGAGATGAAAACAACATAGTTAGGACAATACAAAGGATCAAAAAACCAATTTCGGTTAGGAAAATATCATCCATGCAGTTTAAGAAATGTATGAATAAAGGTTGCCAAGTTTATGTTGTTCAATTAACTAATCTGTTAGAAAAGGAAATTAAACCTAGTTTAGAAGACTTTGCAGTCCTACATGGGTTTAGAGATGTATTTGTGGATGAAATACCAAAACTTCCTCCAATAAGAGAGATAGATTTCTCTATCGATCTACTACCTAGATCTCCTTGAATATCTAAGGCACCTTATAGAATGAGTTTACCCGAATTAACGGAGCTGAAAATTTAGCTGCAAGAACTATTAGATATATTAGACCAAATATCTCTCCTTGGGGAGCACCGATTCTTTTTTTTTTTTTAAGAAAGATTGGACTTTGAGGCTATGCATTGATTATCGACAACTAAATAAGATGACAATTAAAAATAAGTATCCTTTACCCAGAATCAATGACCTATTTGACCAAGTTGGAGGAGAAAAGATCTTATCTAGGTTAGATTTAAGGTCTGGCTATCACCAAGTCGGAATAAAGGACGAAGATATAAGTAAAAAACCATTTAGAACAGGATACAGACACTATGAATTTGTCGTAATTCTGTTTGGTCTTACTAATGCACCAACAACCTTTATGTATTAGATGAATAATATATTTAGTCAATATTTGGATAAATTTTTATTGGTGTTTATCGATGATATTTTATTTTACTCGAAAATAGAAGAAGAACATGAAGAACATCTGAAAATAGCATTGTAGACCTTAAGGAAATGCAAGTTGTATTCAAAGTTTGATAAGTGCCACTTCTACCAAAGAAGGATAGAGTACTTAATACACCTGATATCTAAAGAAGGTATTGCAATTGACCCAGAGAAAATAAAAGCCATTATGGAATGGCCTATCCCTAAGGATGTAGCAGACATTAGATCGTTCATGGGAATTATCGGCTATTACCGTAGATTTATCGATGGATTTTCTAAGATCGCGTATTCAATTACATCCCTACATAAAAAGGGAATAAGGTTTACTTGGTCTCAAAAGTGTCAGGACAACTTTGACAAACTAAAAGGACTGTTAACTACAACACTTATTCTAAAGGTAGTGGATCCTGATAAATACTTTACAGTTTGTGTGGATGAAAACAAAGAAGGCTTGGGAGTTTTCCTAACACAAGACGGACACATCATCTGTTACGAATCTCATAAACTGAAAGAACATAAACAAAATAACGTTACACAATATTTGGAGTTAGCAGCCGTAATTCATGCATTGAAAATATGGAGACATTATTTAATGGGGAGAAATTATCTGCTACTAACCGACAACAATGGTGTAAAGTTTTTATTCAGTCAACTAGATCTCAATTCCAGGCAGGCGAGGTGGCTAGCCTTTTTGAGTGAATTTTATTTCGAAGTAAGACACATCAAAGGCAAAGAAAAAAAAATTGAAGATTCCCTAAGTCGGAGGACTAACAAATGTTTTGACAAAAATATTAGCAAAGAAGAAAACGAAATCAAACAAAGAATAAAATCTGCAAGTTATAATGATGAAAAATACATCAAAACAACAACAAAATTACAATAAAATGTAGAAAAATTTGACAAAACAGATCTCTGAGTTTGGATAAAAATGGACTACTAAGGTTCAAAAACAAGTTGTACATACCTAATTCTGCTAATTTAAAGTCAACAATTCTAGATGAATTCCACAAAAGGCCATATTCTGGTCATCCATGATACCATAAAATGATAACATCCTTAAGAAAATTGTTTTATTGGCCTAACATGAAAAGTGAAATAGTTGACTACTTACCTAAATAGCTTAGATTGCCAACAGGTAAAGGTTGAACATCAACATCCAGTCGATCTACTACAGCCTCTACCTATACCAGAATGGAAGTGGGAGATTATCTCGTTGGACTTCATCAAAGGTTTGTCTAAGACTCAAAATCAAAATGACTCTATTATGGTAGTGATTGATAAACTTATCAAATCTGCACATTTTATACCTATGAAATCTACTTATAAAGCAATTAATATCACTGAAATATTTATGAAAGAAATATTTAGATTACATGGAATTCCTAAGATGGTGATTTTAGATAGAGATGTCAAATTTATGTCAAATGTTTGGAAGAAATTGTTTGCAAGGATTGGATACTAACCTGAACTTCAACACATGCTACCATCCACAAACGGATGGGCAAACCGAACGAACAAATCATATTTTGGAAGACAAGTTATGAATGTACGTGAGAAAAAAACCATCTAAGTGGGAGGAGTACCTACACTTAATTTAATTTTCTCACAATAATGGTTATTAGACATCAGCTAAGATGAGTCCCTTTGAAGCATTATACAGAAGGAAATGCACAACTCCGATTAGATAGGATAATTCAATTGACAGGATTATGATGGGATCAGAAATGCTCCAGGAAATGGAGAAAATGGTAAAAATGGTATAGCAAAATTTAAAAGAGGCCCAAGACCAACATAAAAGCAACATAGATTTAAAAAGGAGACACAATGAACTTCAAATTGGGGACCATGTATAAATGAAATTCAAAGCAAGGAGAAGCTCCCTAAATCTTGGACATTGTTCAAAGTTGGTGCCTAGGTTTTGTGGCCCCTTAGATATTTTAACTCGAATTAGACCCATGGTGTATCAACTTGCACTTCCTGCAAACTTAAAAGTTCATATTTTTTTTAATGTTTTCCTATTAAAAAAACATATTCATGATCCTACTCACATCGTTGATTGGAACATGGTGTAGGTGGAACCATAAGGTAAGTTCCAAGCAAAACCTCTGCACATTCTAGACAGGAAAGAAACAATACTATGGAACATAGCCATAGCCCAGGTAAAAGTGAAGTGGAAGCACTTTAGCCCTGAGGAGGCCACTTGGAAATTGGAGGAAGATTTGCAGAAATCTTATCAAACCCTATTCTGAGAGATGAATGAATGGTGAGGACAGTGTTGTACTGAAGGGGGAGAGGATGTAATATCCCAAAAAATATTAGAATATTAAATCCTGAGTGTACTTGGGAATAAATTTCCATTTTTGGAAAATTTGGATTTGGAAATTATTTTCCATTTATGGTAAATGTCAATTTGGAGTTTTATTATTGTAATTATTATTTGATGTCTGTTGGGAAAATATTTGACTTGCCCAACTAACTTATTTTATTGTGACACATGTGAAAGATAAGTTTTTTTATAAATTAAATGCTCGAAGACAAATGGAACAACCAGATTAAAAATAGCTGACTATGACTCCATGAGAGGGGAACATATTTGATTTATCCCAAGGATGATTTTTACAAGTGAAAAATCTGGGATTTGACCACTGGAAGCCCCTTAAAAATCAGGGATTTGCAAAGCTGTAAATTTCCCAAGAAGGGAAGGAAAGACCTAGACACAAGATGCATATAAAAACAACATATGGAGGAGGCATGACGCACTTGCTATGTTGGAGAAAGGAAATCTATTATTGTTGTTATGAACATTGTGAGTGTGAGACAAAGGAATTTCTGAGGTGATGATGGTGATTGTAGCTAAAGAGAATCATTTCAATTTTCCCTTATGGACTCATGGTCAGGCTAGGGGGTGAACAAAGAAAGTGAACTTCGTTGTTATGTTCTATAGTTGGTGGAATGTGGTTGTTCCATTTGTGTCCCAGCATCAGGTTTTCAAGTATGTACCTTTACTTGCATTCCTTGTCAATATTCTGCTTGCTTATTCTTTGTTAGGAATGTGATGGTTTATGTGATGATTGTAGATACATATATATGTTCTCAATTTGCAGAAGTAGCAGAACTATTGTATGTTCTATTAATAATTAAATAGGGTTATACATATATATAAATGAATGTATATATAGATATATGTAATCATACATAAATAAATGAAAGAACGGTGGTATGTTCCTACTGGTCATTAAACAGGGTTATACCTATATATAAATGATTTTATATACACACATATGTATTCTTACATAAAGAAATGAGCAAACTGTTGCTTGTTCCTAGTGTTCATTAAGAATGGTTATATAGATATGAATGATTGTATATACATACATATGTCTTCATGCATAAAGGCAAAATAGAACTATTGCTATGTTCCTATTGACCATTGATTTATTTATGTTGAATTTCTATTCAAATAAATATAACACCACAGAGAACAGATAGAAAGAATAACAATTCTAATACATATTTCATTACTACAAAAACATAGTGGTGAACTCAAAGTATCTTACGAAATCAACCCTTGTATTCAATTGAGTATTGTTCAAATATTACAATATCTCAACAGTAACTTGTAATGTAAACATAATTCTAAAAAGTACATAGAGAATATTGTTGTAATCGAAGTAAGGTACGCATAGATTGAAACTTGAATAACTTTCGAGCAAGAGGTGTCATCTATCTCCTTCCATCGATTGCATAAACCTACAAAAGGAGAAGAATGAGGGGTTTAGTAATCTATGCTAGTATTTTCATTCTAAGGAAATTAAGTATAACGAATAAGTAAAAACAATACTTAGCTTGAATTCGAAGAAGAACCAGATCACCACTTGTGCCTATGCGACAATCTATCCACAGTCCAAAGGGGGAGGAGTAGACCCAAAATCAGCTCATGGGTACCCTCGCAAAACAAAATAGGGCCCCATCTTTAATTTAATGTAAATGTGAATAATGATTTTGTATACACAGAGCATAAGTTATGATTTATACAATGATAAAGTAAATACATAGAGCACAATTATGAATCCCCATAGAGGGTAAATAATTCTTTTTTTATACACAAAGAATAAGTTACGATTTATACAGTGATAAAGTAAGTACACAGAGCACAATTGTGAATCCCCACAAAGGGTAAAAAATTCTTTTGTATACACAGAGCATAAGTTATGATTTATGCACTATTAAAATAAACACACATAGAACAATTATGATCCCCACATAGGGTAAATAATTCCTTTGTATACACAGATCATATGTTACGATTTACATAGTGTAGTATAATTACATAGTCCATAAATCTACAATTCCTACAAAGGATTAAGACTGCTATCTATAATTACATAGGGCGCAATTATGAATTCCCCAAAAGGGGCAAGTAACACGTTGCATACACAAAGAATGAATTACGATTTACAGAAGGATGATATATATTTTACACATAATGAAATCACGAATCCCCACAGCACATAAGCAATGTTTTTGCATATACAAAAAATGAATTATGATCTATCAGGTGTTAATATATGTTACACAGCGTAATCATGAATCCCCACCGAGGGTGAGTAACGTTTTTGTATACATAGAGCATAAGGCAAGATTTATACAGTGTTTATGTATTCTACACAGAGCGTAATTATGGATCCCCACAGGGGTAAATAACGCTAATGTACATACAGAGCGTAAATTATGATCCCCACCGAGTGTTAACATAGTTTACAAAGAGCTTAGTTATGAATTCCCATGGAGGGTTTTACACTACGATTTATATTTTTACACAAGATGAAACCCACGAAAAATCCCACAGAGGATTTATTCTAACCAAAATATAAATGGAGGGATTTCCCATACAGGGTTATTGAATATGTATATATGCGTAAATGGTAACCATGAAAATACCTACGAAGTTCGAAAATAGATAAGTCGGGAAGGGAACAAACCATGGTTCGACCCTTAAAACATTTCAGGCCATGAAAGAGCCATAACAAGTATGGGAATAAGAACAACAGGCACCGAGGAAAAGGAAATAACTTCCAGACCCAAACCTTAAACATAGAGTAACCTCGAGAGTAAAATGATTAGGGTGGCACAACCATAATAGAATGAAAAACCTTAACGAAGAGGGAAATGGGAGTGTCTTAAACATAGAGTAACCTTGGGAGCAGAACGCTTAAGGTGGCGCAATGATAATACATGTAAAACCTTAACATAGAGGGAGATGGGGAGTCTGTCCATAGACCCCTCTTACATTACATCAACAAAGTATTCATTCATGGCAGACATAAGAAACAATATTATCTTACTTACCTTGCACATAAGAAGAACCAGAGATGGGTTGCCTCCTCCCATTTGTTTTCCAGAGCCGAGCTCCCAAGTTGTCGGCCATGCAGGGCAGGGCAAGGATTAGCATACAATGAAAGGGGCATTTTCTCATTTCAATGCAGAGACAAATTGTTACAAGAGAAAAGAGGCTACAATGGACGGGTGTTACCGCGGGGCCTCGTTAGAGGAGTAACTCAGTAGGTATGCACCAATACCTTTGCCATGTGAAATCGTGGAGATGGAAAGTCTACATTGGATGTGGTGGATGAAGTGTCAAGTCTGGGAGGTAAAATTCAGGTCGCTCCATTAATGTGATAGCCAGGGGTTAAATTCCTATTGGATCTAGACTCACATTCTCTATTAAAAAAAAACTCAAACCAATTTATTGTTGAGTCATGATTGGAGTCAGTTAGGGTTATAAACTTTACCTGTGTAATGGTATATGCTCACTACTCTAATCTAAGCGCATACTTCGTTATTGTTCCCAACACTTTAATCCTTATGATTAATGACATATATATCGTTGGGGAATACTACTAGAGTTATGTTAATTTTGTAGCAATCTGTGTGTTAAACGATAACTATAACGTTAGGCCAAAATATTATGTCGTGATAGTATCCATATAAGGTTTACTATTATATATTAAACGATATATTTATGTTATGGATAGTGTTAATATATAGTATCCATGAAATAGATAATATGGTAAACAATATATGTGTAAATATGTTGATATGGATAGAGTTAAGGTATGGTATCCATAGGCTAGTTTATGTGATAAACTATATATATATACTTATTGGTATGGATAGTGTGAGTACTATGGAATCCATATGATAGTTTACATAGTAAACTATATGAATGTATGTCATTATCCAACTATATGAATGTATGTCATTATGGATAAGTGCTAATTGTTATGGATATACTATATGATAGTCTTTAGTCTTTAGTTTATTAGGCATTGTAATTTTTGTATAGCATGACTTAACACAAACATAGTAGATATTATAAGGGATATGATAGCCCTCGTCATAATTGTACTAATTACAAATAAGTATAAGGGATAAATCTACTCTGCTTACAATAAAGGAAATAAAGATGTATTTTGATCAAATATTGAAGAGTCAAGGATTTTTAATGCCCCCAACAATTTGGTTTTATTTGAGAAATTTGGGGTACATTACACTTTAAGATCATATTCATGATACTCAAGCGCCAAGTGTTAGTCAACGACTAAGGAAGAACCTTTTGTGGGTAACGCTTAGTCTACACTGCACAATGAGTCATAGGATCGTAACTGATCAAAAAAATACCCTGACAGACTATTGTGAAATCTTATACTGCAGAGGTGATCGTGAGCTTCCACAATACTTCGAGGATAATAGTTATCAAGTTCAATTGGGAATTACAGATGCTCAAAGGTTTCTAAGGAGTTATTACAAACAACAATCCAATTTAAATTCCTTTGAATATGGTGAAACTCAAACATTTGTTTATATTTACTATGCGTTTATAATAGATATTGATTAATACGAATAGGAAACACATTACCTCCAAACGATTCGATAATAAATGCATGGACAAAAGTCCTAGCATTGTCACGTTGAGAAATTCAACGCACCAAAAATATCTTCGGCTTTGAATATCCTTGCTAAATATGCAAATCACCTCAGTCACTTCAAGTCTCAAGAACAAATAACAACATGAGTTTCCAAAATTCGTAGATCCAAACGACATACCTATTGCATCGTAGATTAAGGTGTGAAGAACCCTTCGACCTGGGCATTTAATTAGACATCACATAACTAGAACATAACATAATATACCACAACTGAGTATGATGCAAATATGATTCAGCAAAGCTCATCGCAGAGGGTTCGGTCGAGATAAACTTCTCAAGGTACGGGACATTCTAGGAGGATAAGAGGTTTGCAGAAGTTAAAATCCATCGCATAATTCAACGCTATCACAATGGATACATGGGTAGTATAACAGAGAGCCAGAAGACCCTATATTGAAATTTAGAAAGTGTTTTAATACAAACTGAAGCATCCAGTCAAAACTCTGTGTACATATGCCAAATAAAAAAAACAAGAAATCACCAAGGTAGATTATTATCTCTTTTAAATAAATTAAGAAGAAACGAAGTGGATGGTCAGTTAAATCCGCACTTAACACAGTCACGGAGGGGGATAAATTATTTTATTTAATATTTCAGTCAAAATCATAAATGTTAAACCCCATCGCCAGAATTATTCGAATACATATATGGGTAAAATCTAACTGAAATGCATGCATGGCATAACTGTTCGAATTACATACAGGGACAATTTCCATCACTGCATATGGTACACCCAAAATCATTAATATAAAATAGAAAGGTCGATTTGTTTTTACATGTAATTTAAAACTGCTGCGTCAACAATTATTTAAAGAAAATATAACCGATTCCTACCAGCATTACCTATGATTTAACTCAGGAATAAAGATGTCAACTGATCAAAATCAAGATCGAAATTATCTGTAATATATATCCGATTTTCAATCAATGAAATATACATATACAAATACATGGATTAATTGAAAAATTCTGGTATCCAGACTAATAGAATTCGTATTCAGTGTATATATATATATAAATAACATTTAGCAACCATTGATCCTATCTAGATTTCACGAAAACCATCAAAGAACTTGCAAATTCGATTTTTTCTTTGAATTAAAATAACAGTTTATTGGGAAATTAGAAAAACTGTATTATACAAATTGATTCTTAATACAAATTCATACAAATTCAATTCACAAATAGGGATATTGTAATCATTGACGAAGAAATCGAATATGTTATTTAGCGATGGTGTTCCTTCCGACCTCCTGCTTGTTAATAGTTGAGACTTCATCCGTACCTCCCATCCAATGCTAAGGGTACTCTTCTTCTCCCTTATCTCCCTGAGACTCAAAGGCGACAAGCGCAAAAACCAGAAATACTACTCCAAGTTTTACTAGCAAGGGAGAGCTACCACTCTATCCTCAAACTTGGTTTCCCAACTTTCACAAGTAAAAAGTAGTCCCAAAATGATTTTGGCAACATAACCTTACCAATCACATGCACAATATAATTAAATTTTTAATAAAATAAATTAGGAGTATTCACCCACACACTTGTCACTCTCTCCCCAAGTTGGAAAAGTCCCAACTTTCACAAGTAAAAAGTAGTCCCAAAATGATTTTGGCAACATAACCTTACCAATCACATGCACAATATAATTAAATTTTTAATAAAATAAATTAGGAGTATTCACCCACACACTTGTCACTCTCTCCCCAAGTTGGAAAAGTAATTACAACTTTTTATTTTAATTAAAAAGTCAAATTGACTCACATCCTCCCATGTGTTCTAGATCTTAGTTAGAGTTTGATTAGAAGTCTTCTTTTAGTTAGTTAGACTAGTGGTAGGATGACTCACGTTTCTTTTCCAAGTCTTCTTCTATTCTCTAGTTTCTTCTAATTTTAAAAACCCACATGAAGGAAGAAATATAACCGATATATAACAATGAAATACACAATAATATAGAAGAGAACACAAAAATATAGTGAAACCCAACTTGTATTACACTATATGGTAGTTTATCTCTAAAAAGAAAGAGATGTTGGCTACACTTCATTCACAAGAAGATTTACATCACACTCCATTGCATAATTAATGGGCCCCCTTCACCTCAATTATATATGAGAGAGTGAGAGGAGAACAAGTCCCATGATGCATTTGGGATAAATTGGACTAAGTTTATAAAATGCCTTAGGCATGTAAAATACTAGGACTTTTCTGGTGGTCACCCATCCTAATATGAGTAGAGTGATATTATTTCTGGAATGATATTATTTCTAGAGCATATGTATCTATGCATGGTAGAGTGAGCTACACAAGGAACTATCTTCCTAGGATGAGATTTAAAAAGTGGATATGTTCATGCAAATTTTGTTAACAGTTTTGAAACCCAATATTTGCACTTTTATACTATAATTTTCCACATTGAATAGAGTGATATTATTTCTGGAGCATATGCATCTATGCATGGTAGAGTGAGATACACAAGGAACTAGCTTCTTAGGACGATATTTAAAAAGTGGGTATGTTCATCCAGATTTTGTTAATTTTTCCATTACGAAAGTTTGTTTTATTTATTTAATTTTTATTTATTTAATTGGTAGTAGATGCCGTCATGTGGGAATAAAATTCATGAAAGGGACAACCTTTAGATCCATTTCATTTCTATGAATAAAAAATAATAATTCATCAATTATTTTTTTTCACAAGTCGCCACTGAGTTGTACTCGGTTGTTGGATTAACTCATGAACATAGGTCTACTGAAACATATATCACATAAAATACATGTAATTAGGTGTTATATATTGGATCACTTAGAAAACTCACTACGAGGATCGAGATTTTGAAAGTTCACATATTCATAAAAAAAAATTGTTAAGTTTCCACTTTGCAAATTATTTGTTTTATATTGGATCACATAGAAAAATCACTATTAGGATCGAGATTTTGAAAGTTGACATATTCATAAAAATTTTGTTAAGCTTCCACTTTGCAAATTATTTACTTCACAATAAGTAGTAGGCACACTCTTGTGGAGAAAAAACAATGAATATATCAAATTTAACAATATTACATGGTGTTATCAACTCAATGTCTCTTGCAAGAGACATTCTAAGTGATTGTTTAGAAACATCATTAGTTGGTAAGAGTACAACATAATAATGCTACCTCATCGATACTTTACATTACCTTACAGAGTAGAGAAAACCCTTTGAAAGTATTTTTTTATACACTTGCATGGAATCCATTCACTAACACTCATGATACTTTTGTGGGATATTTTTTGAAACCCATGCAACTCTATTTAGATTGGTTAGTGCAACCCCTTTTTAACATTTAAGGAAACATGACAAACTCAATTGGCTCTAGGTTGATGTATAGGATAAATGTTAAATATCATCTCATTTATGAAGAGTAATTTGGTCAATAAAAGACTCTTTCATGCATTAGTAACTCATTTTCAAAGAAGAGATTTGACATTGAAGCTAGTTCCTTAAGAGGTTTGAAAATTTCATTTATTCTCTTTAGGTTGATGTATAGGATCAATGTGAAATATCCTATCAGTTATGAAGAGTAATTTGACCTCTAAAAGACACTTTCATGCATTAGTAACTCATTTTCAACGAAGAGGTTTCACATTGAATCTAGTTCCTTAAGATGTTTAAAAATTTCCTATTGGGTAGAATTTTAAGATGGGAATAATTGCAAGAGGAATGTTATTGGAGATCTTATATATTACTATCTCATCTCTATCATTAATCACCCTCATTATTTTATGTGTTGTTGTTATAGAAAGATTTGCCTGACCATTGCTATCTTACACAAAGGGCCTTTTTCCATTTCCATATGTAGATTTATCAACCCCCTTTTTGATAAATCCAAAGCCAAAATTATATGTATATCCACATATACGCTTCCTAACTGCTTTGCAAGATGCGTATACGCCTGCTGCTCCACTACAACTCGCGTATATCGAAATTTGTGCCAAAAAATACAAAATGAGGTCGGGTTTCCATGTCACGACAAATGATCTCTGATATTTGGCCTTCCATATACTGGAAACGTTATGAATCAGCCCTTCAGTTGCATTCTGGAGGCTATAAGAGCACAATTTCGAGCTATGTAAAAAGAGAGAGAAAGCATTCAACTTTGAGAGCAAAGTTACTCTGGAGAAATTACTTCATATTGAGTCTGCATCCCTTTGTCCCTCAAGTCTAAACACAGTGTTCAACCCCCAAGCTCTTTCCTTATTGTCAAGAGGACCTCATTACCTCTTTTCTATGAGCTTGCCTTTGGTGGAGGATTGAAGTGGTGGAGACCCAGTTGGAAGGAACTTGGTTTCTCGGTTTCGAACTGTGCCAACACGGAAGTCTGTAATGTTGATACTTTTGTTGATCAATTATTAGTAGAAATATGCCTTTCCCGTCCTATCGATATCTTGCAAATATATGATTATTATCCATGGGAATGTTTGTAATGTTTATTAATGGATTATGCTATCTGATGTGCTAACTCATTTTATATATTGTCACTATATACTTGCATCACTTGTTTGTTGAGAACTTCTTGTAGGTGTAAAGCTTTGGGTCAAAGTGCTCAACGGTGGATCGACATCAAACAATTGGATCGAGGAAAGATTCTTCCTCATATTGCACATTAGTCTATATAGCACATGTTGGAATTGAGTTGATTTCTGCAGTCATACCTGTCTGTTGTGGTTTACCCTTGGCCAAAGTTTTTCCCTTGTAACAGAATTGGTGACTCCACTGGGGAAGTTCTTCCTTCTAAGGGTTGAAGTATTTTTCCTTCTTACATTGCTCTTTTTCCTTTGTATTTCTTGTCGTTTCACATTTGGACATAGTCTGTTCACTTTGGGTCTGAGTTTTCATCCTTTTAACCTTGCCTAGCCTTGTTTTAAAAGATATACTCCCTTTTTGCCCTGACAACCGCGTCTATACTCTTGTTGTCCCACTACAAGAGGCCTATATACACCCTTTTCTCTTGAAGATGAGCATATACCACTTCCCCTTTGCTTGTTTTCTTGGTTTAGTGACTACTAGGTAGGTTTTGAGGATCACTGAGCCTTCTTAGGTCTTTGTGGTACCTGTTGAGATTATCTGGGATGACATGAAACCTTTTTGGAGTTGAATTTTTTGGCGACATCTTTCTCTTTATTTTCCATTTTTGATTTGTCCTTGGTAGTTGGGTTGTCTACTTAGTTGTTTGGTATTCTGCTCGAGTGATTTCTTTTATACAAAGTAGAATTTATATATCAAGTTGTTTATCAGTCCATGCATTTTCTTTTTAAATACATTGAAAATACAAAAAAATAGGCATTTTGTATTGGTTGGTATTTTTGTCTTTGAACCTTTATCATTAGCTTAGAACATTTAACGAAAGATTGCATTTTACTTCAGAGTTGCAGAGTTAAAATTGAAGATTGCACTGTTTTTATTTAGCATATCATTCACTGAAAAGTTAAAGTTAGGATTTGCATTATATCTATTTTTATTTTCATGCAGAGTCATAACACCATGAGTTTCATTTCCATACATCTTTGAGTAATCATGGCCAATAAAATTTACGTTTTAAACTAAAATTGATTAGTCACGATTTTATTTTTTAGGGTGCACAAACTAGCCTAGGATTTAGTGCCTTGGAATAGGATTTTGTGAGTAAAATTCTCCAAGGTAATTAAATCAACTTATGTGTCTGAGACAGGGAGTTGAGAAATACATTGTATAATTGGTAATATCAGGAGGCTCCACTCATACCGGAGTTAATCACGAGGTCACGGGAAGTTAGTTGAAAGGATAACCCCTGGATATTCACCTAGCGTCAGAGATATTTCTGTGGATTTATTCGTATTTGGGGATCTTTCTAGTGCCCATAGCTCTATGAGAGGAGGCAATTTAAAGGTTTTTGGATTTGCTACCCTGCCCATATAGTGATCTAGACTTACGAAAACTTTCTTGTGCATCGGTTATACATTGGTTTATTAGTTTCTTGACTTAGGCTTCTCATAGGTTACTTGCAGAGGTTATTCTGCTTGTATCTTGAGTCAGATAGGGATCAGAAAACACACAATATTTATGAAGGATTACCTCTCTCGGGGGGTCTGACTGGCTGGTTGTTAAGCCTACGAGGGCCCTTATAACTGATTTTGTTACCTCCAAACTTTAGCAGGGAGTCTCAGGTCCGTCTTGGACAAGGCATACCTTCTTTAGCGAGGGAGGCCACTCAACCACTTTAGCCCGTTTGAATTTTTGGTATGCTCTTTGATTACTAGTTGGCCTTAGGATATCTTTTTATTTTTTGAGAGTCATAAGTCGTCATGGAGTCGGACCATCTTCCTCACAGGTTCCAGTGGATGTTACAGTTACCACCGGTTTTCGAGGTATTTCCTTCTAAAAGGCATAGAGTTATCAGGAGTGGTACACACACATCCACTTTTCATACTTGTGATCCCACAAGGATGAGTATTGAGTCTAGTCTTCTTAAAACTGGGATTTCATCAACTCCCAATCCCACTGTAGTTAATTTCACTCCTTGGACACCTGCAGTTGATACAGTTGCAGTGCCAGAGGCATACACCGATACTATGGCTTGGCCCATAGTCAATGCTTCGTGTCTTGCCTCTAACCCTTTTGGGGGTTTCGACCACTCACCGAGTTACAATGTTCAGACCATCCCCATGGCTACTAGTCCATTTTCTTATGGTATGCCAAGTTTCACTTCGCAGTCTTCAACTGCCATCCCAACTACTAGCAATAACGCTAGCCTTGGACTTGGGGGCACCACCCCTCCTTACACTCCCTTTCCATTTGGTATCTCTCATGTTCCCCAAGCGAATCCTAATGTAGGAAGTGTCCCCTTCCCTAACCCAGGGTCTAATCCTTCTACGACTGGATGGAACAACCAAGATGGCGGACAAGTTCCTCCCTATTTCCCTATCCCCTCGGTGTCGAATTCGACCAATACTTTTGGCATAACGAATCCACTTCAATCCTTTGGATTCCCACCCGGAGGAGGTCAGTCTTATGTTTTGGGCAGCCCCCAACCTAGATCTAATCCAGTTGGGGGCAGTTTTAACAACCCTTAGTTTGGAGCTAATCCAACTCGGGGCAATTTTCATAACCCTTATCAGAACATTCCTGCTGCAATGATGTCGAATCCATCTTTCACGAATCTGCTCGAAGGAGGGTATTTTAATTCCGGACAAGGTTCTGGTCCTTACCATAACCCTGGATGGAACGAAACTCCTAATACTTAGTCTTTTGCAGGAGGATGGGGTCAGGTGTCGCAACCCCGTATTCCCTTTCTGGCCATGCTTAATCTGCCATATTTGTCTAAACTAATGAACGACCCGGTGAGTTATGATCCCAAATGGCCCCCTGTCCCCACCAAGATTCCTCAAACATTCCAAAGTTTGAAGGTAAGAATGGCGAGGACCCTGGTGATCACGTTACTACTTTTCACCTCTTGTGCTCATCGAATTCTTTGAATCATGATTCTATTAGATTATGATTTTTTCAGCGCACTCTTATCGGGATTGTGTCACAATGGTATATTGAACTACCTAGGGGAACATATGGGTCTTTTCAACAATTAGTGCTATCCTTTCTTAACCATTTTCAACTACTTGTTCGTTACGATGTTGGCCTTGAACTTTTGTCAACTTTACGCCAGGGTTCCGACAATCATATTTCGAACCATATCTAGGAATGGCATAGGAAAATATGGTTAGTTAAGAATCCCATACCCCCGATGTTTCTTTTAGAATGGTTTTTAAAACTTTTGCATGCTACTATTTCAAAGGACGTTGCTACTTTCGGGGTATTCAGTAAGGAAGAGGCCATTTTTAGATCCCAACAATTTTATTTGATCTATGATTAGTTTGGGATGTTATACCACCTTCTTCCCGATGCACCATGGTCAACTCATGATCCTAGACAGGGTCCTGAGCCCCATGCCGATGGCATTGTGGGGTCCACCAATGTAAATTCTGTAGACTCGGCAACGAAGTCTGCTGGAGGACCAGCTTCATATGGATCCTCCAAACCCACCTAATCGATGGATGTACATTCCGTGTAGTCATCAAAAATCCCAAATGGTGACTAGCAACCAGATGGGAATAAACATAAAGGTCAAAATAATCGTAGAGGTGGGAAGAATAAACCCAAGGTCAAGAATAATAATGGAAAATAGAACGATAATGCTGGAGAGGGAACGAAAGAAAAGCGTAAGGTTAAGTTTCCTTGTAAACTTTGTACAGATGATCAACTTACACACTTATGCCCCAAACTTGCGGAAGTTGCGAGGCTTTTAAATATTTCGCCCGCTGTGCTAACGAATCCTTTTCCTCACAACCAACACTTAGCCTCAAGTTCTTCGAATGCCGGAAATGCATCTCGTGGGAGTCAAAACCCACCATCGAAATATGGCGACTGTGTTTGTATCAATATGGTTGACGTAAAAGTCGATATAGCCACTCTGTGATATCCCCAAAAATAAAATATATTTGAAATTTAAATTTGTTGGAAATTTATTTTCGTTTTTAGTAAATTCGAATTTGGATAATTTTTTCCATTTATGTCAATTCTGAATTTCGAATTTAATATTAAATTATTATGATTGTTGGGCAGAGTTTTGATTGGGACTCAACTAACTATTTGACTATGACACTTGTATAAAAACAAAAGATATATATTAATTGCAGGAGGACAAATGGAACAACCATGTTAAAATCAGCTAACCATGACTCCATGAGTGGGGAACAAGTTGGAACTACCTCTGGGCTGATTATTACAAGTGGAAAATCAGAGATTTGGCCATTGGTAGCCCCTGAAAATCAGGGGTTTAGAAAGTTGCGAAAATCCCCCCAAGGGAGGGGAAAAGAGATAGGCAAAATTGATATATTGCATATGCCAGGAGGCAGGACACTGCCAAGTATGCCGGGGAAAAAGATTATTGAGTTCTCTTTCTTTTACGAACACTACGGATTGAGTGTGAGGCAAGACGAGTCTGTTGAAACGGAATTTCCTTGGTGTTATGAGCATTGTTGAGTAAGTGTGAGGCAAGAGGATAACTACTGGAATTGAAGGACATTGTTGAGGAGGAGTTTCAAAGTTCTCCCCCATTGATTCATGGTCAGGCTAGGGGGTGAATCGGGAAAGTGGTTTTGGATGCCCTATTCTACGGTTGGGAGGAACGTGGTTGTTCCCTTTGTCTTCTCGCGATCTGGTTCAGATACGTTTCTCTACTCCTTCTATGTCTGAATGATTTTATATCTGATGCAATGTATTTGCTAAATCAGAACTGAAATGATTTCCTTTTGTTATTCGAATGATTTGATATCTGATGTCATGTATCTATTAAATCCGAACTGAAATAATTTCCATTCCTTGGTGAATGATTCAATCACAGATGTAATGCATCTACTAATTATGATAGATAATAATGCGTAGGAAAAATCAATTCGAATTCAGGAAGCCTAAAGACTAACAAAGAACATAGAGTAAATATAATCTCAAGTGACCCCTTTCTGAACGAACAATAGAATTGGCCTTTTATTTTTATGATAGTTGAAAGGATTATGCATGGTTAAATTCTGGAAGAAATCTCCTCTAAATTAGATTCACTGCCATTTTTTTTCTTTAATTGTTTTCTAAGTAAAATCAATGATGAGATTTGCATATTGGGATTAGAGGTTATGTTGTAATTTCATTAATCTAACTGTATGAATAATCCCGAGAACATCATTCTGAGTTTTGTAAACTATGCTACATTTTTCTTTTCCATTAAAAAGATTGTGTAGAGACAGATCTGTAGCTGAGGTAGAAGGACCGACTATTATACCAGTTTCCCTTATAGTTCATTAACCTAACCCGTATAAAGGTATTTTGAACAAGAGAATACAGAAGCAGAAAATTATACTATATAATTTGCAATGACAGATCTATTATATCAACTACTTTACCAGTAAAGGAACCCAGATGCACCCTTTCTTATTACGGAAATTTCCTTTACCCAAGGCGGTACCAATTCAGCTATTCATATTTAGTCTTTCCTTTTTTAATAATGATGCACAAACAAAAGGAATTAAGAAGTGTCGAATCGTGAAATGCGGAAGGACTGTTGGCCCAACATTTCGAGATTTCGGGGTTTGGGATTTCAGGATTTTTTGAACATCTGATGCATAAACAAAATGAAACAAGAAGTGTCGAATTACGAAATGCGAAAGGATTGTGGGCCCAACATTTCAGGATTTCAGAGTTCGGGATTTCAGGATTTCGGGATTTACGAACTTCTTACGCACAAGAAAAATGAGATAATAAGTGTTGAGTTGCGAAATGAGAAAACGTTGTGGGCCCAACACTTCAGGATTTCGGGATTTTGGGGTTCAGGGTTCGAGATTTCGGGATTTCGGGGTTTAGTAAAGAAAAGGAACACCGTGCATATGTTACAAGAAAGTCATGAATGCCGAAATGTCAACTTTGTATTTTATCTTCTTTTAAAATATGCTCAGTCTTTGTTTGAATGATTCGTGTATCTGATCTTATGCGTCTAATGGTGCTAAGTTGAAATAATTTCCATAGATGGCATCTGTTCATTGTAAGAAGTTTATGTTCAAAGACTAAATTCTGGGAATGGTTCCTCCTGAGACAAAACGCTAGACAAAACTACTTACTTATGAATTTGAAAGAACAGATCCACCTACAGAAGAATATTTAACTCTGAAATCAAAATTCTAGGTAGGATTGTCTATGTATAGATGAGCTTGAAAGGTACTGATCTATTTATAGGCATATGTTTACTTCTGTAATTGAAGTTCTAGCAGATCTTTCTTTGCATTGGAATAAGCATGTACATATAGTACTTCGGGGTTTCGGGGTTCGGGGTTTCGGGGTTTCGCGATTCAGGATTTTGTGACTCTAGTGGAAATGATTCTAGGCCCTTCGAACTCCCGGAACCCGAAATGATGAAAAGGGGATTAACGAGTTTTGGCCTTTTCGCATGGGATCAACGATCCCGATTCTTTCAGGATTTCGGGAACCGGAAGTTCGTGATGCAACGATTCCAAAATAACGAATTTTGAGCGCAAGATCAACGAATCCTATTTATACTCATCCAACAGTCGCTAGCCCTCCTGAGCTTCTAAATGCTAAAAGACGCTCAATCTTAACCTCCTCACGGGTTTACGAGATCCAACGGTCCACGGGATTTCGGTATTTCCCCATGAAGAAATTTCACTATTCGATCACACTGCCCATGGATCTCTGGCCAAAATGACTTGGCGTTCTTACACTTGAACTCGACCTCTACGAGACGATTTCGATCTCTACCTCCCTTTGAATACTTCAAAGGTGCTATCCCTTCTAAGTTGTATCTCTCTGAACATCAAAGGTTCCTTCGACCTGAGTTTAGACATTGCCTTTCAAGGGAAGTGATTGAATTATGAAAATATTTTACTCACATAAGATTTTCGATTCAAAGTAATCTAGACTGGTGTAATAATGACATTATGGATAGAAATCAATCTTACCTTCTCTTAATTTTTAAGCTTAAACAAAATTGAATTATGTCATAGAGATTTTTTTTTTATGGTGAATTTGAGGTCCATTACATATGGTATCAGAGCAAAAGTTACAACACTGGGCCTAAACAGGGCCACATTAATTTCTTAGTATATATTCTGATTTATGAAAAAACTAATAAATCTTGTGGTTACAAATAGAAATCCTTTCTGTTTCGTGTTGATTATGGAAGCCCAAGAAGGTGCAGAAATCAGGATGGAAGGGAATCCGCAGCAAGGACCTCCTGGAGATCCAAGACAGAACAGTATTGGAAGCTCACCCACGGAGGTGTTAGAAACAATGAGGAATCTTACTGTTGAACTACAGGTTTTCAAGACTAACAATGAAAAATTGAAGAAAGAACAACAGGAACAACAAGAGATAAATGAAGTTCTGCTGCGTAGTATAGTAACCAAGAAAATCCCAAAAGATGATAACCATGATGAGGAGGTAAGCAAAAGGGCCTCCAAGAATTATGGTGTAAAGACAGAAAAAGAAAACAAACATACCACCTTGAAGGATAATTTAAAAAGATCAAACCAGCTACCTTTGATGAAGAACCCAGGACAGGAGAAGAAGATGAGGCATGGTTGTTGGAAATCAAAAAATACTTCCAGATCTACAACTATTCCAGCAACATGAAGGTCAGAATGGCCATCTACAATTTGAAGGGGAAGGCCAGCATTTAGTGGCAGGACCTGAAATTGGCCAAGGGCCTAAAGGAGAAACAGTTGGAGTGGTCTGACTTTAAGAAGTATTTCAAAAAAAAAACCTTTCTGAAAGTTATTATGAAAGGAAGACGAAAGAATTTTATGAGTTACGACTCAGATAGATGACAATGGAGGACCTTATAAATAAATTTCTGGAACTACTAAGATTTGTACCATACATCCAGGAGGATAAGGTAAAAATCCAACAATTCTTAAGTTGTTTACCACAGTCCTACATGGACAGAATTGAGTTTGACAACCCCAAATCCTTGAGTGAGGTATTCAGGAAAGCACGAATGTGTTGTGACCATTATAAACAACGGGTAGAGTTTCCCAAGGCCTGGAAGGAAAAGAAGCAAGATCGAATGAACTAGTGGAGGAAGGGATACCAGCCAGCTCCTTATCGGAATGTAGCAAAAGGTTTCCCAAGGAATGATTTTCACTCTAATCATCCGAATATGCAAGGTAGCGGTAAACTGGTAAATCTGGGAATGAAGAAGTTTGGGGAAAACTCCCACAAGCCATTAAAGTGTTGGGAATGCGGAGAGCCTCATCTAAGGAGGAACTATCCACATTTAATTTTGGCCAACAGAACTATTGTTCACAATTTGTAGGAAGCCTCGATAGTGGGAGACGTGGGCAGAAGACTGCATCGGATAAATGCAGCCATAGATGGTCGACAAGCTGACCACCAGTCCTCGGTGGTAGAAATCGAAGGTAAAATCAATGACACTCGAATTTATGTTTTAATTGACCCTGGAGATACGTTAATTTATATTACCCCTGATATAGTAGAGTCAAATAAACTTAAGAAACTGAAGCACAAAAAATCGTGGCTTGTACAACTAGCAACGGGTACTAAAAGGAAAGTAGTTGACTTTATTTCTAATTTTGAGTTCATCTTAGATGGTCAAAATATAAGGACCAATCTAAACATCCTACCACTAGGATCTTACGATATGATTATCGGGATGGATTGGTTGGAACAACACAAGGAAGTAATAGATTGTTATACAAAGATACTTAGCTATAAAGATGATTTTGGCACTGTTAGAACAGCCCAAGGCATACCAAAACCTATATCAGTCAGACAAGTTTCAGTGATGCAACTTAAGAAATGTATTAGAAAGGGATGTCAAGTTTACGCCATCCAAGTGACGAATCTATTAGAAAAAGAAGATAAGCCCAAGTTAGAAGACTTTGTTGTCCTACGTGAATTCAGAGACATGTTTGTGGATGAGATACCAGAATTACCTCCTAGAAGGGAAATAGATTTCTCCATAGACTTACTACCCGGATCAACCCCTATCTCAAAAGCACCCTACCGAATGAGTCTACCAGAACTGACAAAATTAAAAATACAATTACAGGAATTGTTGGACAAAGAATATGTCAGACCGAGTGTCTTTCCATGGGGAGCACCAGTCCTCTTTCTGAAAAAGAAAGATGGTACTCTAAGACTATGCATCTATTATAGACAACTGAACAAAATGACTATTAAGAACAAATACCCCTTACCAAGGATAAATGATCTGTTCGATCAAGTTGGTGGGGCCAAGATCTTTTCAAAACTAGATTTATGATCCAGTTATCATCAAGTTAGGATAAAGGACTAGGAAATAAACAAAACATCTTTTTGAACAATATACAGACACTATGAGTTTGTATTCATACCTTTCGGACTCACTAACGCACCAGCCACGTTTATGTGCTTGATGAATAGCATTTTTAGTCAGTACTTAGACAAGTTCATAGTAGAATTTATTGACGATATTCTGGTCTATTCTAAAAGGGAGGAGGAACATGATGAACACTTAAGAATAGTTCTTCAAAGATTAAGGAAACACAAACTATACGCAAAATTAGACAAATGTGACTTTTATCAAAAAGAAATACAATATTTAGGTCATGTCATTTCCTCGAAAGGTATTGTCGTAGACCAGGAAAAGAGAAAAGCCATTATTGAATGGCCAGTACCTAAGGATGTGGTAGATATCAGGTCATTCATGGGAATCACCAGATATTATCGCAGGTTTATAGAAGGGTTTTCCAAGATAGCCTACCCTATCACGTCATTACAAAAGAAAGGAACCAAGTTTAACTGGTCGCAAAAGTGTCAAGATAGTTTTAACAAGATGAAAGAATTATTGACATCGGCGCCCATTTTGAAGGTAGCAGACCCAGATAAAGACTTCATAGTATGTGTTGATGCAAGTAAATAGGGACTCGGTGGTGTCCTAACTCACGAGGGGCACGTGATTTGTTACGAGTCTCAGAAATTAAAAGAACACGAGCGAAATTATGTCACCCATGACTTAGAATTGACAGCAGTAATACATGCCTTAAAAATGTGGCGACATTGTATAATGGGCAAAAAATTCCTACTATTGACAGATAATAGTGGGGTGAAATATTTGTTTAACCAACCAGACCTTAATGCAAGACAAGCAAGGTGGCTAGCCTTCTTGAGCGAATTTGACTTTGAGGTCAGACATATCAAGGGTAAGGAAAATAAATTAGCAGACGCTTTAAGAAGAAGAGTCCATGGGTTATTTGAGATAAATATCAGCAGGGCAAAAAGTGATCTGGAACAAAGAATAAGGATGACAGGTATTAACGATGAAAATTACACTAAGATGATGGCATAATTTCAAAATAGTATCACAAACTCAGATAAACCAGATATAAATATCGACAAGAAGGGAATATTAAGATTTAAAAACAAACTGTACATACCAGATTCAACAGAGTTAAAATTAACTATTTTAGATGAGGTGCATAAGAGACCGTATTCCGGCCACCCAGGTCACCAGAAAACAATAACAACACTCTGAAAGCTATTTTACTAGCCTAATATGAAGGGAGAAATAATAGAGTACTTGGCTAGGTGCCAAGATTGTCAGCAAGTTAAGGCCGAACACCAACATCCAGCCGGCCTATTACAGCCATTACCAGTACCAGAATGGAAATGGGATACCATATCGCTGGACTTTATAACAGGTTTGCCTAAAACTCAGAAACATAATGATTCTATCATGGTTTTAATCGATAAACTCAGTAAGTTTGCACACTTTATTCCTGTAAAGTCTACTTTTAAAGCTATAAACATTGTTGAAATATTCATGAAAGAAATTTTTAGATTGCATGGTATTCCTAAAATGGTGATTTCGGATAGAGACGTAAAATTCACATCCACTTTTTGGAAGGAATTGTTTGCAGGGCTAAATACTAATTTGAATTTCAGTACGAGTTATCATCCACAAATGGATGGACAGACCGAAAGGACAAACAAAATCATAGAGGATATGCTCCGCATGTATGTAAGAACAAAACCGAACAAGTGGGAAGACTACCTACACTTGGTAGAATTTGCATATAACAATGGGTACCAAACTTCGACTAAGTTGAGCCCTCTCAAAATACTGTATGACAGAAAGTGTAGGACTCCAATTAGCTGGGATAACTCAGCTGACAAACTCATGGTTGGACCAGAGATGCTCCAAGAAATGGAGAACATGGTAAGGAAGGTACAATAGAACTTGAAAGAAGCACAGGACAGACATAAGAGTTATGCAGATCAGAAAAGAAGACCCTTGGAATTTCAAGTAGGAGACCATGTTTATTTGAAGGTCAAATCCTGAAAAATATCGTTGAAGTTAGGGAATTGTGCCAAGCTAGCACCCAGGTTTTGTGGGCCCTTTGAGATACTAGCTCAAATTGGACCCGTAGCATATCAACTTGCACTTCCAGCTAATCTAAGAAGTGATAATGTATTTCATGTTTCTTTGTTGAAAAAATATCTTCATGACCCTACTCATAGGATTGATTGGAGCTTGGTGCTGTTGGAACCCGAAGGCTAGTTCGAGGTGGAACCCTTGCGCATTCTAGACCAGAGAGAAATAGCACTTTGAAACATAGTCATCACTTAGGTAAAGGTGCAATGGAAGCACTTTATTCCTGAGGAGGCCACTTGGGATTTGGAGGGAGATTTGCAGAAATATCATCCAGTCCTGTTCCAGGAAAGGAACAAACACTGAGGAAATTGTTTTACTGAAGGGGGAAAGGATGTGATACCCCCAAAAATAAAATATTTTTGAAATTTAAATTTGCCGGAAATTTAATTCCGTTTTTAGTAAATTCGAATTTGGAAATTTTTTTCCATTTATGGCAATTCCGAATTTCAAATTTGATATTTAATTATTATGACTGTTGGGTAGGGTTCTGATTGGGACTCAACTAACTATTTGACTATGAAACTTCTATAAAAACAAAATATTTATATTAATTGCAAGAGGACAAATGGAACAACCATGTTAAAATCAGCTAACCATGACTCCATGAGTGGGGAACATGTTGGAACTACTGCTGGGCTGATTATTACAAGTGGCAAATCAGATATTTGGCCATTGGTAGCCCCTAAAAATCAGGGGTTCAGAAAGATGTGAAAATGCCCCCAAGGGATGGAAAAAGACCTAGGAAAAATTGATATATAGCATATGCGAGGAGGCAGGACACTGCCAAGTATGTTGGGGAAAATGATTTTTGAGTTCTCTTACTGTTACAAACACTACGGATTGAGTGTAAGGCAAGATGAGTCTGCTGAAACAAAATTTCCTTATTATTATGAGCATTGTTGAGTAAGTGTGAGGCAAGAGGATAATTGTTGGAATTGAAGGACATTGTTGAGGAGGAGTTTCGAAGTTCTCCCTCAGGGATTCATGGTCAAGCTAGGGGATGAATCAGGCAAGTGGTTTTGGCTTCCCTATTCTACAGTTGGGAGGAACGTGGCTATTCCCTTTATCTTTTCATGATCTGGTTCAGATATGTTGCTCTACTCCTTCTCTGTCTGAATGATTTTATATCTAATGCAATGTATTTGTTAAATCATAACTGAAATGATTTCCTTTCTCTATTCAAATGATTTGATATATGATGTCATGTATCTATTAAATGCGAACTGAAATAATTTCCATTCTCTTGTGAATGATTCAATCATGGGTGTAATGCATCTACTAATTATGATAGATAATAATGTGTAGGAAAAATTAGTTCAAATTCAGGAAGCCTAAAGACTGACAAAGAACATAGGATAAATCTAATCTTGAGTGACCCCTTTCTGAATGAACGATAGAATTGGCCTTTTTTTTGTTATGATAGTTGAAAGGATTATGCATGGTTAAATTCTGGAAGAAATCTCTTCTAAATTAGATTCACTACTATTTTCTTTCTTTAATTGTTTTTTGAGTAAAATCAATGCTGAGATTTGCATATTGGGAGTAGAGGTTATGTTTTAATTTCATTGATCTAAGTATATGAATAATGCCGGGAACATCATTCTGATTTTTGTAAACTATGCTACATTTTTCTTTTCCATTAAACAGACTATGTAGAGACAGATCTGTAGCTGAGGTAGAAGGACTGACTATTATACCAGTTTCCCTTATAGTTCATTAACCTAACCCGTATAAAGGTATTTCGAATAAGAGAATACAGAAGCATAAAATTATACGATATAATTTGCAATGATAAATGTATTATATGAACTACTTTAATAGTAAAGGAACCCAGATGCACCCTTTCTTATTACAAAAATTTCCTTTACCCAAGGCGGTACCTATTCGGCTATTCATATTTAGTCTTTCCTGTTTTAATAATGATGCACAAACAAAAGGAATTAAGAAGTGTTGAATCGCGAAATACGAAAGGAATGTGGGCCCAACATTTCGAGAATTCAGGGTTTTTTGAACACCTAATGCATAAACAAAATGAAACAAGAAGTGTCGAATCGTGAAATGCGAAAGGATTGTGGGCCCAACATTTCAGGATTTTGGAGTTTGGGATTTTTGTATTTCGGGGTTTACGAACTTCTTACACACAAGAAAAATGAATAAGAAGTGTCGAATTCCGAAATGAGAAAAGCCTGTGGGCCCAACACTTCAAGATTTTGGGATTTTGGGATTTCGGAGTTTGAGGTTTTAGATTTCGAGATTTTGGGGTTTAGTAAAGCAAAGGAACTCCGTGCATATGTAACAAGCAAGTCTTGAATGCCGAAATGTCAACTTTTTATTTTATCTTCTTTTAAAATATGCTCAATCTTTGTTTGAATGATTTGTGTATCTGATCTTATGCGTCTAATGGTGCTAAGTTGAAATAATTTCCATAGATGGCATCTATTCTTTGTAAGAAGTTTATGTTCAAAGACTAAATTCTGGGAATGGTTCCTCCTAAGACAAAACACTAGACTAAATTACCTACTTATGAATTTGAAAGAACAGATCCACCTATAGGAGCATATTTAACTATGAAATCAAAATTCTAGGTAGGATTGTCTATGTATAGAAGAGCTTGAAAGGTACCGATCTATTTATAGGCATATGTTTATTTCTGTAATTGATGTTCTAAAATATCTTTCTTTGAATTGGAAGAAGCATGTACATATAGTACTTCGGGTTTTCGGGGTTCGGGGTTTCACGATTCAAGATTTCACGACTCCGGTTGCAACGATTCTAGGCCCTTCAAACTTCCGGAACCCGAAATTCCAAAAAGGGGATTAACGGGTTTTGGCCTTTTCGCATGGGATCAACGGTCCCGATTCTTTCGAGATTTCATGAACCGGAAGTTCATGATGAAACGAATCCGAAATAATGAATTTCGAGCACGAGATCAACGACTATTGTTTCCTCTCATCTAACGGTTGCCACCCCTCCTAAGATTTTGAACGCTAAAAGGCACTCAATCTTAACCTCCTCACGGATTTACGAGATCCAACGGTCCACGGGATTTCAGTACTTCCCCACAAAGAAATTTCACCGTTCAATCACACTGCCCAAGGATCTCTAGCCAAAATGACTTGGCGTTCTTACACCTGAACTCGACCTCTGCGAGACGATTTTGAACCCTGCCTCCCTTTGAATACTTCAAAGGTGTTATCCCTTCTGAGATTTATCTCTCTGAACATCAAAGATTCCTTCGACCTGAGTTTAGACATTGCCTTTCAAGGGAAGTGATAGAATTATGAAAATATTTTACTCACATAAGATTTTTGGTTCAAAGTAATCTAGACTGGTGTAATAATGACATTATGGATAGAAATGAATCTTACCTTCTCTTAATTTCTAAGCTTAAACAAAACTGAATTATTTCATAGAGAATTTTTTTTTTATGGTGAATTTTAGGTCCATTACACACTCGCTCTCAATATTACAGATCTTCAAAAGCTACTACCAGCCTAGAAGCTCCTCCTCCACCCCCAGAGACGAATTTACATATCGAGAAACCAGAGCCAACACCTCGTATTCCTAAAGGAGTATTCAAGAGCTCTACCCATAACCCTAATGCTAAAGTTGCCCAGAACTACTCTATTGTTGAAGATCTGGACAAACACCTTGCGCGATGTCTGCTTTGGAGGTACTCCAGATGTGTCCATCACGGAGGAATTCCTTACTCTCTGCCTTAGGAGCTCTAGAACCTAGTGGCTCGAAGATCATCAAGTTTGATGTCACGAACATGAAGCCTCACTTACCCTACCATGTGGCTTTCCAAATCCACGTGGAGTATTCTAAATATACCATCAAATGAGCGGTCGTTGATGAACGTCCTGCCACTTGCGTGATTTCCTTAGCCTGTTGGAAAGCTATCGGTTCTCCAACCCTTTCAAATTCATTGACCTTGTTGACCGCATTCAACGGTCATTCCTTCTTCCCTCATGGTACTCTCCCCTCCTTTTTGGTCCAGTTAGGTGGGAAGATGGTACAAGTGGAAGTAGAGGTAGTTGATGTACCTCTCGATTATAACCTGTTACTAGGCCTCAATTGGACTTATGTTATGTTCTCCATCGTATCATCTGTTTTCTGCATGCTTTGTTTTCCTCATCAAGGGGAGATTGTGATGATCGACTAGTTATCCTTTGTGTACTCTATCCTGAACACATCTGTTGGACCGTCGATCCCTGTAATTGAAAATTCTCAACCAGTAACTAAGAATATTGATGTTAGAATGTATTCTTCCCTCATGGGTACTTTTGACTTATCGACACCGATTCACCACATTTACACCATGTCCAGTACACTCGCTTCAATAAAGAGGTCCATCCCTTTCCGCACTTCTTATTTCAGTGAACCTTGGACCCTACCTTCTCCGACTTCATCGATTGAAGGTCAATCGCATGTTGGCATGGGTATGCCACTATCAGCAACAAAGATTTCATATCAAGCTATCCTTGACTCTTCTGTCGATCCCGATCTTATTCCCTCGCAGATGGTCGAGGAGGATCTAGTTCTCAGGCCCGTGTGGGCCACTTCGTTATCTTGTTCACATGATTTATTGTATGAGAATTTGCCTTTGGATGAAGCCAACCTTGAAGCCATGAATGTTTTCAAGGGAACTTGGGATGATATGCATCATCGATCTTATTTTCTCCCAAGTCTTGAAAAAATTGAGCAAGATGATTTTATATCTACCCTGAGTGAGATAGTCGATCACACCGTAGTTCCACTTGATACACATGGCATTTACGCTGAAGGGAATATGGCGAGTATTTCTCCCACCATCCATATCGATGTCTCTCGTATCCCTGGCAAGATTGAAAACGTAGATATAGGTGTAGATTGTTCGCCAAAAGAGATTCTAATCTACACCAACCTCTTCAAAGAATTTCAAGATGTATTTTCTTGGTCATATGAAGAGATGTCAGGGATTGACCCCCATATTGTCCAACATGATATTAGGACTTACCCGGATGATAAACGCATTCGAAAACGTCTTAGAGCTGTTAATCCTAGGAAGGCCCCCACTATTAAGGAAGAGGTAGAGAAGTTACTTAATGTCTTCTTTCTCTACTCGGTTCCCTTGAACGAATGGGTATCCAACCCCATTCTCATGAATAAAAAGCAAGGAACCATCCACGTGTTTATGGACTTTCGTGACCTGAGCAAGGCCTGTCCTAAAGATAACTTCCCCATGCCTTTCATTGATCAGATTCTCGATGAGTGTGCGGGAAGAGAAATATTTTCTTTTATGGATGAATTTTCAGGCTATAACCAAATCCAGATCAAACCCAAAGACCAACATAAGACAACATTCATATGTCCTTGGGGTGCATTTTCATACTGGAAAATTCCTTTTGGCCTGAAAATGCTTGAGCAACCTTCCAACGAGCCATGACTTTCACTTTTCATGATCTCAAACACATAGTCGAAGCTTACCTCGATGATCTTGCTACTCACTCTCGCAAGAGACTGGATCATGCTACACACCTTTGACTAGGTTTTGAAAGATGTCACTACTATAGAATTTGACTCAACCCTCATAAATGAATCTTTTGCATTAGATCTGGCTGTCTTTTAGGATTCTTAGTCTCCGAGATAAGGATCATAGTAGATCCTCTTATGGTTGAGACAATTCTTTAGCTGCCTCCACTGCGTACGATTAGACAGCTTCAAGGTTTATAGGGGAAAGCTAACTTTTTGCGTTGGTTTATTGTGAATTATGCCAATATCACTAAGGGTTTCATGCGCCTATTGAAGAAAGACACCCCGTTTATCTCGGATGAGCGAGCCCAACAATCTTTTGACGCTTTAAAGAAAGCCTTGGTATCGGCTCATCTTCTGAAATCTCTTGATTACAATAGAGATTACTTATTGTATATTGCCGCATCTGAAGAGACCATTGGTATGGTTCTAGTTCAGGAGGATGATGAGCTCCGCAAGCATGTCATCTACTATCTCAGTCGAAATTTAGCCGATCCTGAACGGAATTACTCACAAGTTGAAAAGCTATCTTTGGTTGTTGTCCACACAATCCAATGTTTACGACACTATATATTGATTTACAAAACTACTGTGGTTGCCAATGTTAATCCATTTCAATACTTCCTCACTAGACATATCATAGGTGTAATATATAATAAATGGATTGTCATCCTACAAGAATTTGATCTCAACTTTGCTTCAGCCAAGTCCAAGAAATCACTAGTTTTTGCAGAGTTAATATCCGATTTCCCATGATTAGACAAAGATGTTATTCATGTCGATTCATTCGCGGATGAACACATTTTCCTTGTCTCGTCATCTGACCCCTGGTAAGGAGATATTGTTTTATATCTTCAAACCTTGAAGTTCACTAAACATCTCTCGTGAGATGATCGACAATGTGTTAGATACCAAGCCAAAAAGTATACAATCGTCGACAACACTTTGTATCGTCGACGAATAGATAACATATTACGTCATTTCTTAACTCACGAAGAAGCTGAGTTAGTCCTTAATGATTTCCACAAAGGGGCTTGTGGCGGTCATTTTTTCGGGCTTGCGACAGCCCAAAAAATCTTGCGAGTCGGTTACTTTTGGCCCAACATCTTTAAAGATTGTATTGAAGTAGTTAAGAAGTGTCACCCCTACCAGGTGTTCACTCGAAAAATGCGCTCGCACCCAGCCCCTCTCGACCCAGTCATTACCATCGGTCCCTTCACTAAGTGGGTAGTAGATTTCATTGATTGCAACCCAACTTTGGATTGGGGGAATCAACACATTATCATGGCTCTCGACTACTTCAGCAAGTGGGTCGAAGCCATGCCTACCATGAAATCCGATGGGAAGATGGTAACTTTTTTCATATTCAACCAAATTATCGCTCGGTTCGGTATCCCAAGTGAGATTGTCATTGATCATGGCAATCATTTTCAAAATGAAATGATGATAGAACTAGCATCTAAGCTGGGGTTTAAACATGGTCAGTCGTCTCCTTATTACCCCCAAGAAAATGGGAAAGTATAGGCCATCAATAAGTCTCTCAAGACCATTTTGCAAAAAACTGTCAGTTAGAGCAATTCCAACTGGCACATCACGTTATATCTCGCACTTTGGGCATATCGAACCTCAGTTAAGACTGCAACCGGTTGTTCTCCTTTTCAGATAGTACACGGTGTGGAGTTGATACTTCCCGTTGAATGACAAATCCATTCTCTCAAATTGGCAGTTGAGCTCCTAACTGACACTTTGGATTTAGAGTGACACTTTGTAGACCTAGAGATTCAGGATGAGCAGTGTCGGGAGGCCTTATCGGCTATCTAGGAAAACAGGAAACGTGTCAAGGTTCAGTACGATAAGTCTGTATGTCCCTGGTTGTATGCTGAGGGTGACTTGGTCCTCTTGTATGACCAGGCCAAAGAATCGCTAGGGGTAGGAAAGTTTAAACCCATGTGGCATGGTCCTTATACTGTGCGACGTGTTCTAGAAAAAGGAGCCTACGAGTTGGAAGATTATGAAGGGAATAAATTGGTTGAGCACAAAAATGAGCTCTACTTAGAAAAGTATTACAATTGAGCCTTGGGATTGGGCGAAACCCTTTCTGTACTAATGTAAATTTAGTGTATATACACCTTTTCCCCTTTTTTGTCTTTGGCTTGCTTATCGTGTTTTCCATTTTGTTGGCAGATGTCAACGGAATCTTTGGTCTATGTAGGATTCGTAGACGGAGCCAGTCGTCATACACATAACTTAGCTTCCACCGCTTGGGTGATTTACTCGTCCGAGGGTTTGTTGGTGTCTTCAGGTGGCGTATTCCTAGGGCCATCCATGAATAATGTGGTCGAATATAGCGTCATTATAGAATTATTGCACAATTTTATCTCACATGGTATTCACTCTATAGAGGTGTGCTTGGATTCTCAGTTAGTCATACGTCAGTTAAATGGTCATTACCGTGTGCATGATTCGGTGTTACTCCATTGATTCTGACGGGTACGTCTTTTAGAACGACAATTTTATTTTATTACATATTTTCACATTCCTAGAAGCTATAATCATGTATCTGATGCCTATGCTAATTATGTTTTGGATTGTCATTTGTCACATTAATAAATAAAAGAAGACCATTAAATCAATGTACACATTGTAAGATATAAGTACAACCTAATATCCCTCTTTTTATATTTCCAAAAAATATGGTGTTTTATATTACAAAATTGGGGCTAAAACCCTAAAAAATACATATACAACAAACCACAACGTGAGTCTCATGATAGAAAACCACAATGTTGGTGAGACGCTGGAAGAGTCGTACCCATGCTCTAGGTACACCGACAACCTGCCTTTGCATGGCTTCAGGTAGATCCTCCACCTGAACCATAGGAATCCTCTGTGTCAAATGCCACAGGTTGCCCTGGACATTCTAAAGGACTCTCTCTGCCTCTCCTCCCACTACTTCATCTTCTCAGTGCCTCCACCTATGTTGTAGGAATCCCTATGGCCGTTGTGGACCCACATCTGCAACCACACAAGTATCAAGTTAATATTTAAAAACACCATCCAAAAAATATTTTTCTTCTTTAAAAATACAAAAATACAAAAAATGAAATATATAAAAAACATTGTTTACCTATGGCGTCGTAGGCGACTCCTGATGGAAGCGACATATCAGGATCACCTCTGAAATCAATTCCCTCATAGGGATAGTCGTCGATATCTATGATTTGTCTCCCCCACAAAAAGAAAAAATCATCGTTGTAGGGTGTCACCACCCTACCTCCCCCCTGTCGTCTCATGACCTCGACCCATCACGCCATAGCTGGATCACCTGGCCCTATAGGAATGATCTCCACTCTAGGTCCCAAGATTGTGGAAGGATAGAGGAAAACCCAAAGTTTCTCTTTGCCCCCTGCTTGCACTCTCTCAGTTGACCTTTCATGTTGGTCAATAGTGAGGTACACCAATCGTACATGGTAGGTCTCACACACTCCAGTGCGTAAAACATAAGTGGTCTCAATTCTTGATGCAGCGAGGCTGACCCTATGATCCTGGTAAAAATGAGCACAATAATATTCAGGCTGAGGTTACCTATAGCCCAGATAGGGATTTGACTTCCCACCATGGGAGTCCCTGCAACACAGTGGGCCTCGATGTATTCTTCGACCTTCATCCCACTTCTAGCCTCGCGTGACTTAAGGTCCATGACCTCTCCTCAACGTGAAGTTCTCGTCAAGAAGTAGATGTCCTCTACTTCGATCCTTAATGGTTTCCCATCAAGGATAAATCTCTCGCTATCTGGATCCCAATAGCCCACCAGCATTTCCAATAACCTCACTTGGGCCCTCATTCCTTTGAGATCCCAAAACTTGTATAGACCACATATTTTTAATGCCTCTTGAGCCACCAAATTCCTTTCCAATGCTGCATCTAACTCCTCATGCTGTCTCTCCCTCCACTCCAACACCATCCTGCAAAAACCAAATCAATTTTTGAGTTAAAATCTTATTTTTTTCCATTTTGTACATGTATACACAGTTTATCCAAGAACAGTCATGGGTAGGGACTGATATACACCCCCTGTAGTTCACAAAGGGGCGTATATCTGGTTGTATACGCGACATATGAGTAGAAACCTGCGTATACCGAAAAACAAAATTTGTGCCCTTAAAAACTAAGAAAATGGAGCCCAATTCAAAATTGTAAACCATTGAATTTGAAGAGGATGGGATGAAGAGTTACCTGGACCAGACGGCTTTTGATTCCGTTGACTATTTCTCTTGCGATCGTTGTTTGAATTCCGGAGGTATGTTAGTCCAAATTGCACTATTTTGGGTGAGATGAAAATGACATAGTAAATTGTGATTTTATTACTATTTATAAAACATTTTTACCCATTTGATATAGTTTTATGCCATTATTTTGTCTAATGGACTAATTCAAAAGTGGTTTTAAGCTGGTTTTTGTAGTTTCGACTCAATTTTCTTACAGATTTCAAAATCATGGTTGGTCGTGCGTATCCTCAGGGAGGTATATTCATAACCTAGCATATAGGATAGGTATTCACTCCATCGTGTAGTTTTGCATTATCCTCCAATTACCACTTTTTATGCCTTAGGTACGAAGCCATTTATTGCAACACATTAACCTCCATCTGCTATCATAGCAATGTTAATAAATGGTAGAGAGTTACCAAACACGGGTACCCTAGTTAGAACCTCTTTGTCATTTGGGGCCCATGCCAAGATTTTTTCCTTCAGATCGGGAGTCCATTATAATTCGATACATGACTTTACAATAAGCATCATTTCTCATTCATGCACATGTGGCCTTATTACCCATGGACTCCCAAAAAACACAAGTCTTAGTTAAGCTCTTTTCCGACTCACTATCAAAAATGGAAAAGATCGCCAAGTGAGCTTGTCTTCTTCACACTCGTAAATTGGATTTCAAAAGACGTCTATTTGGAACATGTTTACCCCTTTTTCACACCAAGTAGACTAAAATATATAAAAAAGAAAAAAAATTGGCGTTAAATTGTGATTGCATTTCATTCCCTTGCTTGTAGTATTGAGCCTTTAGCCGGTTCTCGCTTTGCATTACAATCCATATCCCAAGCAGTTTGCATCCTCAACCAAGCAGATCCTTGTCTATATCCTTCACAACCTGACACCCTATACCCTGGAGGGAACATCACCCTGAGTGTCCATCTCTCTCATGCATTTCCTTTCATTGAGCATAGGTATGTTCCTCTGCCGGAACTAGTTTTGCTTACTTGCGACACTCGTTCCCTCCTCTGTATCATAGCATTCACTTGTTATGAAAAAAAAAAAGATGGGCGGGAAGGGAGTACTATATTGTAATTGGCAATAGTCGTGTCTCCTTTGAATAGAGCACAAAGTTATTGAGTCCTTGCATCATCATAATTTTGGGTTTAGCATGGCCTTAGGAAGCTGATCTTGTTACAAAATTTTCTCTACCAACTGGTTAATCTTCCAACCACTATAGAGAACATTATGGATGCCTCCTGCATCTAATTGTCAAATCATTAAGTCTATGCTGCTAGATTCCACCGTATGTCTCATGCTCTTTTTCAAAGGAAGTCTATCAACCTATGTCGTCCACTCCCTAGAAATATTGACTTCACATGTCAGCCATACCCTCAGTTTGTCTCAGAATCACATGATACTTTGGTCTTATGATGCACACTGGCCCTACTTTCATCATTGATAGGTCACCTTGAACCCAACAATTGACATTTCATCATGGGTTGTTGACTGGGTGGTTTCCCTTGTGTTCGACGGCAAGACATCTATTCACACTTTGGGATTCGTGCAGTGTCTTGGATGCCATTAGCCTTATTGGTGGTTTCTTTGCCTTTGTCAGCAGTTTTCATCACTAGCTACTATTCAAAGGGTCTTTTTCGTGTACCACTTGCATTTGGCATATGAAAAAGACGCATAGGGTCGTTGGTTCGTGAACATGTTCTTCATTTAATCTCCACCAAATCATGAAGCTCCTGCTTTTTTCCTCGTGTTGACTGATGATAGATGCCTTAATGCTTTCCTTTCAATGGGTCTCTTTCCATCGACTTCAGCTCATGTATTATGGATGCAACACTTAGAGTTTTATAAGTACCTTAAGGTTTACAGTCATTAGTGGCAGGCTCTCTCACCATTGACATATGGGAATACATCAATGTCTCCTGATCAATGGATCTCTCAAATGTTCGACACCAGCTCCTTTATTCACATTTGTAGAGATGTACTCGGTGCCTTGATACCTAATTTAATCATTGTTAGGTTGTATTGCATTTGTTAATGGTATACCTCAATGACCGGTAATAAAACGATGTCTCATCGTGTTCGACCTCAACTCATTTATTCACATGATGTAGACTTGCACCATTGGTGGATGGTATTGAAGACTTGAAGATATCACTTTGTAGACACAGCTTTCTTGAGCTGTTTCTTCCATTTCATTGGACCAATACCTATTTGACTTCAGCGATCATGGGATATTAGATTGTACTCCATGGTATACAAATATCTTCAGATTGATTTTGAGACTAGTTTCACTGGGCCTTGTTCATGACTATGATAGCTATTGGCATGTAACCGCATTTATATTTGCCTACTCATGGCCATGAACACTTGTTGGTATATTTTCCACATGGATCTGCATTGTATTTTTGGTAGCCATGTATGCAAAGTCAATACATAATGTAATGAGAAATTGAGTTCATCCAATTGGTTCTATACCACTCCACTTCTGGGTTATTTATAATGTATTTCGGCCATCGCAGATACTCCTCTGATCTCACACATTAGGGGGCATCTGTTATAGCAAGATTTTCCTCACCATTGCTATCTTGCATAGAGGGCCTTTTTCCATTTCCCTATGTAGACTTATCAACCCCCTTTTTGATAAATCCAGAGCCAAAATTATATATTTTTCCACATATATGCTTCCAAACTTCTTTGCAAGATGCGTATATGCCTGCTGCTCCACTACAACTCGCGTATATCAAGATTTGTGCCAGAAAATAAAAAATGAGGTCAGGTTTCCATCTCACAATAAATGATCTCTGATCTTTGGCCTTCCATATAATGAAAACTTTCCAACTCGGCCCTTCAGTTGCATTCTGGAGGCTATAAGAGAACAATTTCGAGCTATGGAAAAAGAGAGAAAAAACAATCAACTTTGAGAGAAAAGTTACTCTGGAGAAATTACTTCATATTGAGTCTGCATCCCTTTGTCCCTTAAGTCTGAACACAATGTTCAGCCCCCAAGCTCTCTCCTTATTGTCGAAAGGACCTCATTACCTCTTTCCTATGAGCTTGCCTTTGGTGGAGGATTGAAGTGGTGGAGACCTAGTTGGAAGGAACTTGGTTTCTCGGTTTCAAGTTGTGTTGACACATAAATCTATATTGTTGATACTTTTGTTGATCAATTATTAATAGAAATACTCCTTTCCCGTCCTATCGATATCTTGCAAATATATGATTATTATCCATGGGCATGTTTGTAATGTTTATTAATGGATTGTGCTATCTGATGTGCTAACTCGTTTTATTACTGTCACTATATACTTGCATCGCTTGTTTGTTGAGAACTTCTTCCAGGTGTAAAGCTTTGGGTCAAAGTGCTCAACGTGCAACGACATCAAACGATTGGATCGAGGTAGGATTCTTCCTTGTATTGCACGTTAGTCTATATAGAACATGTTGGAATTGAGTTGATTTCTACAGTCATACCTGTGTGTTGTGGTTTACCCTTGGCCAGAGAGTTTTTCCCTTGTAACAGTTGTTTTCTCAAATAACAAAGTTCTCCATTCACCGTTATTATAGATGGATTTCAAGAAACAAAAGGACCCATTTAGAGGAGAGTATTTCACCCCATATGCATGCAATTATTCTCCCGTGGTGTTCTTTCTATTGATTTTGGAATATCTAGAAATGAGAAATTTGAATTTGGATGCAACAATCAATTTTTTGATAAGTTTTCAACTAAGAAAATTTTATATTTTGAAATCAATAGAAAGAACCCTTGGGTAGAAACAAAATTTATGGTAAAGGTGACCTTTAGAAAAATTGTATTAGGATTAGTCCATTTAAATATGTGGCTCATTCAAAATATGCTTATTTTATTTTGTTTGTGAGTTGCAACTCGCTTTATAAGAAATTTAGGGACATACATTGTGAATATTGTTAAGCATCAAACAAAATCGATGTAGTAAAATGGAGATTTTTTAGTAGATGACATGTATTTTGGAACCGTGAGTTCATAATATATTAGGATTAGTCCATTTAAATATGTGTCTCATTGAAAATAGGCTTTAAATTTAGGGACATACATCCCGAATATTGTCAATCATCAAACAAATAGAAGTAGAAAAATGGAGAATTGTTAGTAGATGAAATGTATTTTGGAATGGTGAGTGGATATTATATTAGGATTAGTCCATTTAAATATGTGGCTCATTGAAAATAGGTTTTTTTGTTTTGTTTGTGAGTTTCAACTTTCCTCAGAAGAAATTTGGGGACACATATCTGAAATGTCTTCAAGAATCAAACAAAATCAATGCAGTAAAATGGAGAATTGTTAGTATACTACATGTATTTCAGAATGGAGTGGAGTGCATAGGGAACAAAATGTGAGATCAAATGTGTACAATGTTAACTTATTCATACATTTTTTCTTAAGTGTTACACTATGGAAAATTCCTATTCAATAAATTATAGCACACACTCTCTTGTGTTCATGAAACAAATGGGAAATAATTCCCTTAGCAATATTACTTTGATAATAATCCACAAAATAGATAGGTGATTCAAGTTATAAATGGTTATTTTTTCTAAGTTTCAAATCATTTTTATGGTAAATTCAATGACTTACACCCCAAACAAACCCAAGTGGAAGAATTATTTCATTTAAATTGATAATCATAGATAGAGTACATGTAATTAAGATTGGGAAAGTGGAGGTTGTTGACGCTTACATTTACAAATTTTATATGGCCATGCAATTGTCATTAACTATTCCACTAATTGACTTCTACGTTTTTGAATTGGTATTAATAACCTTTATTTAGAAACAAATAGCATAGGAGTAGTCACCCATAACCATTCGATAGAAAAAAGTCCAACAAAGTAGATCACTTTTCCAAGGATGGCATACTTTTATTTTTTACACAAGTTGCAACTTGTTGGTAGGACAAATTTAGGGACATAGGCCCCAAAAAATCCTTTAGGGAAAAACAAGAAATGTAGAGAAAGGAGGAAAACTCTGTTGAAATGCCTATATTGAAATGTTGCATAATGGAGTGCAGAGGTAACTATTTTGTAGGGATGATAAAGTTGTTGTGTTCATGCATTTTTTTATGTGTTCCAATGAAAACATTTCTTATACATGCATTATTATTACGAACCATAGCTATTAGGTGAATAAAAGAGAATATAGTAATAATCCAATACTCGCATTTTCCATGAGTTACAACTCACTTAGAAAAAAAATCAAGGGATGCATATCCTATATGCTTCGAGGGAAAAAAAACTAAGTAGCAGAGTGAGATATAGAATTTTCAATGGGATCATATGCATTAAGGCATGGTAGAATAACTCTATAGAAAACAAACAATTCGGGATAATATTCACAAAGTTCACTAGTTTATGTAAATTATGTTTGTTTTAAAATGTTTAAGTTAGAAAATTATGCGTTCAAAGTTAGTAGAAAGAACCCTCATGTTCTGAGGAAATGAATGTAATAGGTCACCATTCACACTATACATTGGTAATGTGTCCAATAAAATATGAGATATATTCAACTATGAGACAAAATAGTGGGTAGGGAGACTCATTAATCCATAAAGTGTCAGCAATTCCATTTAGTTATCAAGAATTTGATAGAAGAAACACTCATGGCTCATTTTTTTTCCATGGGTTGTAACTTATAGCAGAAATTTAAGAATATAGGTCTCACATACTCCTAAGATAAAGAGAAAAAAGGAAAGGAATTGGTGTAATGATACATTCATTAGAGGACATGTATTTAGGTAAGGAAAAGTGAAATGCATAGGAAACCAATAGCCATGGATTAGATTTATAGAGTTAACTTGTTCATGCAATGTTTTTTAAGTGTTCCATTAAGTGAACTTCTTATTTTGAAATTTTTAAATTTGTAGTAGGCAACCTATTTTATCTATGAAATGATTGAGAGAGGTCACCCTTAACGATTTTACATAGTGATTATTTTAGGAACTAAGACTTGTTGTCAATGGGGACTCTATATTTTTTATGAGTTATAATTCACTTGTAGAATAAATCTCATGATAGAATCTATGAATGCTTCCAATGTAATAAAATATAATGGTTTAGAAAATTTGTGACCTACATACTAGAGCATTAGTATTTATCCATGGCATGGTAGATTGTAGATGGATTTAACTTCTATGGAAAATATTTAGAAAGTTAACACATTCATGTGTTTTGTGTACCATGAACGCTAGAAATTGAATTTATTAGATAAATAAAAAACAATGAAAAAGTATACCACAACAAAAAAATCATATTATAATTGGGAAAAACTAATTTGTCGTCTAATAATTCAATGGGAGACATGCCATAAAAAAACTACAAATCTAAAGAGTTTTGATACATATAATGTTTGAATCTACATAGAATTTTTATAATGTTTGAACTTACATAGAACTTAGTGTCTAAGTGGGTCATGAAAAATCCTAGGCCATGTACTATAGAAAGAAAATGTTAATAAAGTGAGAATTCTAAAAAATCTTTCAAGATTTGACCAAATATAATATCATCTTAGCATTAGACATGGTTTAAAACCAAAAAAAAAAAGAAACACCAAAAGTTAAACAAAAAAACATTTTTTTACCATTCGATGGAAGTGGCAGATGAAAACACTCTTATTAATTACTACAAACACATTCCAAACAAAACAAATTAATACGAAAACAATGAAAATCAACTATAATTGAAATACATTATTCATATTAAACCAAATTAACATGACATAATTAATTCCTAACTATAAGGCATTTGGGTGAAATTGCAATGTTATTTGTGCATATAAAGTGACAAACCAAACAAACGATATCATAACCCTAAGCACGTTGTAGATTCAACCCTCCCATCAATGGCTTGAATCATACATCGTATCAATTGGATTAATCCAAAACAATGAAAATCAGCCATAATAAGTATAGATTATTCACATGAAATAAATAATTTCACATGATACGTGATTATGTGGCTACCTAGTCAAAATTACAGTTCATATTGTTCGATACATAGGAAAAATACACTCTTAATCCCTAGTGGAGGTTGCACATAGAAGTCTCGTGTAACTTGCAATAAAAATTGGGGTTTGCTGATTTCTTAATGTAGCATAAGCATAATCAATCATACACCTAAAAGGGCATGTGACATTGGGGTTTGTACACCCAAATTATCATC